>AWUE01019398.1:0-12348 GCA_001974825.2 Corchorus olitorius
ATATGTACAAGATAATTTTGTTCGAATCGGATCAACACACTATAAGAGTAAATTTCTCTCAACAATATTGATTTTTTCATTCACAAGACTTAAATTCGAGATCTTACTTAAAAGAAATAAGTACGAACCACTCAAACCAACCACTTTGGTTGGAACATATGAAAGTTGGTTAAAATCATTCTAACAAATTAGAAGTGGCAAACGGGTAGGTTGGGTTGGGTTTTGCATCAGGTTGAGTTCTTTTTAGGTCAGGTTAATTGGGGTTCAATTTAGATTAATTTGGGTTCGGGTGTATATCAGGTTAGGTTAATTCAAGTTTGGGTTTGGATTGGGTTTTGACTTGATCATTTATTTTTGCCTTTTGGATTAATTTAAAAAATTTTGATTTGCTTAATTAGTATCAAATTCGTGTTTTTCGAATTCGATCAAGTTAATTCAAGTTTGGGTTTGGATTCGGTTTCGGCTTGATCATTTATTTTTGCTACTTGGGTTAATTTAAAAAATTTTAATTTGCTTAAATAGTATCAAATTCGGGTTTTTCGAGTTCGGATTCAGGTTTGGATAAGTTAAGGTTGTTAATCGGATTGAAATCGGATTTGTGTTCGAATTTTTGTTTTTCCGGTTATTTTGCCACCTCTATAACAAATGTGGTTTCAATAATCCGAATAAAGATACAAATTATAACCCATTAATGAAAGTCAACGAAAGTGGCAAACTATATTAATTAATGAGATATGATACGTTCATGAGTACTAATATCTGATCCCCTGTATTATGGTCGATGACTTTCTCCATTTTCTCTACATATAATATGGTGCATTTTATTACTTCACAAATCCGTCATAATTTCTCAGAATGACAGAATCCTCCTCTTCCTATGGATATAATCATCCGCATAATCGATAATGGAATTACGTGGCCCTTGCCGAGGTGGTACTTCCCTATTTGGGGATTGAAGTGATTAAAATTATGCAGTGCTCCAATACAGAAAATGGAGCATTAATTAGACAACATCATCACTCACTAATTAAGCTTAATTATATTGGCAAATCCACATTTAGATTTTTCTAAGCTTTCCACCTACTATGATCTGTCTCTCCACTGATCTGCTTGTTATAAAGCAGCTCTTAACATCGAAAATTTTGCTACATCAACAAATCAGCTAGAGCCTTAGCCAACATGGGCAGCAGGAATAATCTCCTCTTCTTCTCATTGTTCTTACTGCTTCTTATGGCAAACGAGGCTTTTGCCAGGAACAGGATGCTGATGGTTGAAGAAGGTAAGGGAAAAGAGAGCCTGGAAATGGGAAATTATTATGCAAATGGGGAAGGGGAACCTGGTATGAACAACCACCATAGCATTCCAAGGCAGTCATGGGATAATAGCCAACATGGACCTTCTCAATCTGACCAACGCCCGACATCCATACTTAGGTTTTGGGAGAAGGAATCCGGATCATTTGGTTCAAGTTGATGTCCGACATGTATATGGGTTGCTCTGTGAGCCTTGACTGTAGACAGGGTCCGGGTTACTCTCCCAACACTAAGTCTCCACAACTTGTTCTTCAAGATGGAACAACTCTCTTGTACTATTAAAAAAGGGTTGTAATTTCTTTAAAAAAAAAGGGCTGTAATAAACATGTAATAAATATCCATGCATCTTTATGGTTCTGTGGCATAAGTATTATAAATAATGGGTTTAGAACTTTAAAGTCAAACATGATCACCGCAATGAAGAAAATGTTTTCGTGGTTGTTGATCTGCTTGTAATAATTTTAGTTTTGTTAACTGCCCATGTGTGTGTGTTTCTTTTAATTTAGCTTCCAGAAGTTGTGGATTTTATCTGTTGACTGCTTTAGGTATCAGCAGCCAGCAAATGTGTTGTTCATGATGATTTGATTGAAATATTTACTTACTTGGTCATTAATTCTAAAATATCAACCCCCAAAAAAGTTGGTATTTGGTTGCTTTCGAGAAATACATTTCTTAATGTTTTTCTTACTATAAAATATATAGTTAATGAGTCTTGCATGCTGTCACCGTATCAAGTACAGACCAACAACAGCTTAAACAGACTGTTTGATGCAAAACAAAATCATGGACCCAGAATGCGTTTTTAGTCTAAATTTGTGATGGTTAATATACGATTTCGGTTAAAATTTTACATAAAATTGATCCGAAAGATATTTCCTCAATTTTTGGCTAAAATACTTATAAAAATATATAATTCGACATCAAAAAGATTGAAGGGCTTTTAATGCTTCTAATATTGTATTTCCTATTTTTTTCCAAATTAATTTTTAATTAAATCGAAATAAGATTCAGATGCTCGTTAAACCAATCCTTAAATCCAATGTGGCTGATAATTGGTTAGATGAATATAGATATTTCAAGGAGTCTTCGCACAAAAAAATCATGCAAAACTAAGCCGGCTCCGCGAACGCATTTTTAGCCGAAAACCGTGATGTAACACGATTTCGGCTAAAATTTTACAAAAATTGATCCGAAAGATTTTTCCTCAATTTCTAGCGAAAATACTCATAAAAATATATGATTCAACACCAAAAAAATTGAAAGCTTTTTTCACGCTTCTAATATCGTTTTTTCTAATTTATTTCTAAATTAATTTCTGATTAAATCGAAATAAGATTTAGATGTTTGTAAAAACAAATCCTTAAATACGGCTGAGATTTGGTTACATGAATAAAGATATATTTTAAGGAATCTTGGCGCAAAAAATCATGCAAAACTGGCAATGGGCCCCGAAACGCGTTTTTAGTCAAAAAAACCGTGATGGTACACGATTTCGATTAAAGTTTTACAAAAAATTGACCCGAAATATTTTTCTCATTTTTTAGCCACAATACTCATAAAAAATATATAATTCAACGCCAAAAAGATTGAAAGGCTTCTCACGCTTCTAATATTATTTTTCCTATTTTTTTCAAATTAATTTATAATCAAATTAAGAACATGATTCAAATGCTCATAAAAAAAATCCTTAAATACAATGTGACTAAGATTAGGTTAGATGACTATAGATATTTCAAGGAGTTTTGCCACAAAAAATCAGGCAAAAGTTACCCGGGACCCCGGAATGCGTTTTTAGCCAAAAAAACTGTGATGATACACGATTTCAGTTAAAATTTTGCAAAAATAGACTTGAAATATTTTTCCTCAATTTTTAGCCACAATACTCGTAATATATATATAATTCAACTCCAAAAATATTGGAGGATTTTTTACGCTTTTAATATCATTTTCCATATTTTTCTAAAATTAATTTCTAATTAAATGAAAATAAGATTCAGATGCTCGTAAAAACAAATCACTAAATTCAAATGTGGTTGAGATTTGATTAGATGAGTATAGTTATTTCAAGGAGTCTTGGCGCCTAAAATCATGAAAAACTAAGCCGGGGCCCCGAAACGCGTTTTTAATAAAAAAAACGTGATGGTTAGTATACGATTCCAGCTAAAATTTTGCAGAAAATTACCTGAAAAATTTTTCCTCAATTTTTGGCAAAAATACTCATAAAATATATATAATTTAACGCCAAAAACATAGCAGGACTTTTCACGCATTTAATATCGCTTTTTCATATTTTCTGAATTAATATCTAAACTAAATCGTAACAAGATTCAGATGCTAATATAAACAAATCCTTAAATGCAATGTGGCTGAGATTTGATTAGATGAATATAGATATTCAATGAGTCTCGATGCCAAAAATCATGCAAAACTGAGCCGGAGCCCCAAAACGCGTTTTTTAGCAAAAAACCATGATGGTTATTACACGATTTCAGCTAAAATTTTGCAAAAAATTACCCGAAAAATATTTCCTTAATTTTTGGCTAAAATACTCATGAAATATAATTTTATGCAAAAAAGGTTGAAGGATTTTCGAGCTTTTCATATCGTTTTTTTATATTTTTTATGAATTAATTTTTAATTAAATCGAAACAAGATTTAGATGCTCGTAAAAAAGCAAATCCATAAATGCAATGTGGCTAAGATTTGATTAGATGAATATGGATATCTCAAGGAGTCTTGGCGTCAAAAATCATGCAAAACTGACACGGGGCTTTGGGACACCTTTTTTTTGCCAAAAATCGTGATGTATTTTACACGATTTCGGCTAACTTTTTGCAAAAAATGACTCGAAAGATATTTCCTCAATTTTTGGCTAAAATACTCATAAAAAATATATAATTCAACGCCATAAATATTGAAGGGATTTTTACGCTTCTAATATCGTTTTTCCTACTTTTTCCGAATTAATTTATAATTAAATCGAATCAAGATTTAGTTGCTCGTAAAAACAAAACCTCAAATCCAATGTAGCTAAGATTTGATTAGATGAATAAAAATATTTCAAGGAGTCTTGGCGCCAAAAATCATTCAAAACTGACTCGGGGCCCTGGAAGGCGTTTTTACCCAAAAAAACCGTGATAATACAAGATTTCGGCTAATATTTTGCAAAAATTGACCCGAAATATTTTTCCTCAATTTTTAGTCACTATACTCATAAAAGAATATATAATTCAACGCCAAAAAAATTGAAGGCTTTTCACGCTTCTAATATCGTTTTTCCTATTTTTTCCGAACTAATTTCTAATTAAATCACAACATGATTCAGATCCTTGTAAAAACAATGGCTGAGATTTGGTTAGATGAATATAGATATTTCAAGGAGTCTCGGCGCCAAAAACCGTGAAAAACTGAATTGGGCCCCGGAACGCGTTTTTAGCCAAAAACCGTGAAGATTATTATACTATTTCGGCTAAATTTTTTCAAAAATTGACCCGAAAGATATTTCCTCAATTTTTAGTCCCACTACTCATAAAAAATATATAACTCTACACCAAAAAGACTGAGACATTTCAAGGAGACTTGGCGCCAAAAATCATTCAAAACTGACCCGGGGCCCCGGAAGGCATTTTTACCCAAAAAAACCGTGATGGTACACGATTTCGACTAATATTTTGCAATAGTTGACCCGAAATATTTTTTCTCAATTTTTAGCCATAATACTCGTAAAAAAATATATAATTTAACGCCAAAAAGATTGAAGGCTTTTCACGCTTCTAATATCGTTTTCCCTATTTTTTTTCCGAACTAATTTCTAATTAAATCAAAATATGATTCAGATGCTTGTAAAATCAATGGCTGGGATTTGCTTAGATGAATATAGATATTTCAAGGAGTCTCGGCGCCAAAAACCTTGCAAAATTGAACCGGGCCCTGAAACGGGTTTTTAACCAAAAACCGTGATGATTCTTATACGATTTCGGGTAAAATTTTGCAAAAATTGAACCGAAAGATATTTCCTCAATTTTTAGTCCCAATACTCATGAAAACTATATAATTCTACACCAAAAAGATTGGAGGGCTTTTCAGGCTTTTAATATCGTTTTTCATATTTTTTCTGAATTAATTTCTAATTAAATCAAAACAAGATTCAGATGCTCGTAAAAACAAATCCTCAAATGAAATGTGGCTAAGATTTTATTAGATAAATATAGATATTTCAAGGAGTCTCGACGCCAAAAATCATGCAAAACTGAGTCAGGACCCCGAAACCCGTTTTTAGCCAAAAAAACCGTGATGATTAGTACACGATTTTGGCTAAAATTTTGTAAGAAAATGACCTGAAAAATTTTTCCTCAATTTTTGGATAAATAATCATAATATATATATAATTTAATACCAAAAGGATTGGAAGATATTTCACGCTTTTAATATCGTATTTTCATATTTTTTCTAAATTAATTTCTAATTAAATCGAAACAAGATTCAGATGCTCGAAAAAAAAATTCTTAAATCCATTGTAACTGAGATTTGATTAGATGAATATGGATATCTCAAGGAGTCTTGGTGCCAAAAATCATGCGAAAATGAGCCAGTGCCCCGGAACGCTTTTTTAGCCAAAAATGGTGATGGTTATTATACGATTTCGGCTAAAATTTTGTAAAAAAAAGACCCGAAAGATATTTCATCAATTTTTTTCTAAAATACTCATAAAAAATATATATTTTAATGCCAAAAAGATTGAAGGGGTTTTGACGTGTTTCTAATATCGTTTTTCCTATTTTTTTTGAATTAATTTCTAATTAAATCGAAACAAAATTAGGATGCTCGTAAAAACAAATCTTTAAATTCTATGTGGTTGAGATTTGATTAGATGAATATAGATATTTCAAATCGTCTCGGAGTCAAAAGTCATGCAAACTTGAGGCAAGTCCGCGGAACGCATTTTTAGCCAGAAACCGTTATTGTTAGTTTATACACGATTTCGGCTAAATTTTTGCAAAAATTGACACGAAAGATTTTTCCTCAATTTTTGGCTAAAAACTCATAAGAATATATAATTCAACGCTAAAAAGATGGGGGGGCTTTTCACGCTTTTAATATCGTATTTCTTATTTTTCTAAATTAATTTCTAATTAAATAGAAACAAGATTCAGATGCTCGTAAAAAGAAATTCTTAAATCCAATGTCGCTGAAATTTGGTTAGATGATGTAAAGTATTAAACCATTTTTTTTAGTTTTTTGGAAAGAATATTGAAGGACTGTTTTGGAAAATCACCCAATTATAATCATGGGAAACTTGCCAAACGAAAGTAAACCAACAATTTTTTTTCCTTGGCATAGGAAATTTTTTAATCTTGACAACCTCGACATAAGACTAATTTTTTTAAACATGTAAAGTATTAAACTAATTTTTTTCTTTAATGCCCATAATTTATTTAAATTAAATAAATATAAATTATAAATAAAAAGTATTTCAAATAATTATGGGTAGTAAATTATTATAATTATATTTTGTATTTACAATATCTTTACATAATTAAAATAAAAAAGTTTCTTGACTATAAATAATAATATTATATAATTAAATATATTATAATCTAAAAATAATTATTAGAAGTAAATTATTAATTACAATTATAGTGGATTATTAATATCTTTCCATAATTTACAAAATTTAAATATTGGATTTAAATTACCTGTTCATAATTAATAAAAAAGTTGATTCATCTAAAAAAAGTTAAATGACTAAAAAGAATACTTATTAAAAAATCATTATACTATAATATTAAAGATATTTATCAAATTTCGCAATTAGAATTTTTAAGTTCGTGATTTTATATATAGTAGTAAGATAAGATAAGAAAATAAAGCCCTATTTCATGGCAGGGACGCTTAGAAAATAGAAAGTACTATATTGTATCTTTTTCTTTGATCTTTGATAGCTATGTAAAATGTTTCTATGTATAATATACGCTCCTTTATGATGGAAATTTTATTTGGTACAACATTAATATTGGGTCACAACTAATCCATTTTCGTCGTTCATGAGACTTTAACCCGAGATCTTATATGATAAAACAATAATGAGACTACATATGCTCTTTTCATTCCGGTTTTGTTTCTGCAATATGAGAAAATAACGGAGATGGGAGAAGCAAAGGCCAAAGAGTGTGAGTTTTCATGATTAAGAAAGAAATCAGTTGGACAAATAAAAACTTGTCTAGAAGAAAATTAGGTAGGGGTGTCTCTTTAAAAATATCCAAGAATATTCTTAGAACCACAAAGATAGCTAAAGATATTGGTTCATTAATATGGTTCAATCAAGTTAAGATATATATATAGTTCATTAATTACTTGAATTATTTATATGTTGTCATAATCTAAATTCAGCAAAAGACAATTTCTTTAGTGGTTGGTTTAATGCTGGTGGTACATTAATTTCTGCCTTAAAATAAAACTATACTAGTATAAACCAAATTAGGGGGAGAAAACAAGAAGTCCCAAGTTTAAGAAAGACAAGACACACAAAGCACATAATATAACCAACGAAAATCCTCTGCCCCAATTTTGGTGTCTCACTTGTGCTCCATTCATCAAATAATGACACATGTTCCTTTTCAGTTTTTAATGTTATTCCTTGTTTGCGTAATTAAATTAAATTTTATATTTTCATTCTAAAACCCTATGGGGAATGTATTAAAATTTAGGACTAACCTTTACATATAATTATTTATTGTTAATTTGGAGCTAAACCTGGTGTTTATGTAAGTTTTTTTTTATTTTATTTCCTTGGTAGTTAAGAGAGTTAATAGGAGGAGAGAGAATTAGTGGGGAAAAATTAAGGGTAAAAAAAGAAAATAAATGTAAAAGTACATAAAATTTTGTGTCTTAACTAATTTTCTTAATCTTGATGATATAGTTAAAAGAGACTTATAATATGAGACAGAGGGAGTACTTGTTAAAACTTAAAAACAAACAAGGTATAACACAAGGGACATGTGGCATGATTTGGTGAATGAGACATGAAGTGGGGCACAAAACTTCGGACAAGGGATTTCCATCCATATATAACTATAATTAGGAACGAACGAAAATCCTCTGCCCCAATTTTGGTGCCCCATTTGTGCCTCATCCATCAAATAATGACACGTGTCCCTTTTCAGTTTTTATTGTTATTCCTCGTTTGGGTAATTAAATTAAATTTTATATTTTCATTCTAAAACCCTATGGGGAATATATTAAAATTTAGGACTAACCCTTATATATAATTATTTATTATTAATTTGGGGCTAAACCTGGTGTTTATGTGGGTTTCTTATTTTATTTTCTTGTATAAATATTACTTGTTAAAACTTAAAAACAAACAAGGTATAACACAAGGGACATGTGGCATGATTTAGTGAATGGGGCATGAAGTGGGGCACAAAACTTGGGGCAGGGGATTTCCATCCATTAGGAACTTAACAAAAGCAAACTTGAAACTAGAAAACCCAAAATTTTCCGACAATTTAGTGCTCCCACAGGTTGACAATTAATGGTAACAATTAATCTTATTAAAAGGCCAAAAAATGGGTATAAAGAAGGAAACAAGGGAGAAGAAGGATTTGCACCCCACTCATCTCTTCTAATTGGGTGGGTGTTGTTAAAATTAAGCTTAGGTTGAAGGGTGGCCATATAATAAAATAACAATGGGGTTGGCTCCATTTACTGGTATTATAAGCGCCATTCTTCTCTTGTGCTTAGCCCTTGATGGTTGCCAAGGCCAGGTCAATGCAGTATTTAATGCAAAAGAAGCTCTAGCTCTAGCAAGAAAAGCCGCCCTCGGCCCCCTCGGCGCTGATGTCAAAATCTTTAACGTCTTAGAATATGGTGCAAAGGCTGATGGAACGACTAATAATGCATTCGTATGGTTTTATTATATTGTTATTATATGATTTAAAGTTTAAACTCTACCCTTTTCATAATTTGTTATAAACATGACTAATTTAATAATTTTTTTTTTTTGCACTTATGGTTGAGTGGTAACATTTACAAGGCTAAAGCTTAGGGACAACACAGGGGTAGGGGTTCGAACCCCTGCCAGAAGTCTGGATGAGCAGCAGCCTGGCCACTAGGCCAACAGCTTGTGCTCAATTAAATTAAATAATAATTTACCTTTGATTTTTGCAGTCTTTCATGAAGACATTCAATGAGGCATGCCATTTCAATGGAAATGCCATGATGGTCATTCCTGAGGGGAAGTTCTTAGTAGGAAGTGTCAATTTTAAGGGGCCCTGCTTGAATCCATCACCCCTAATTATTCAAGTTAATGGATACATTTTAGCAACACCAACCCTTGTGGGGTATCTTGAAGTAGATTGGTTTAATTTCCAAAGCATTAACGGCTTGATTATTACTGGACACGGTACTTTCAATGGCCAGGGTCCTACGGTATGGCAGAAACCAGGAATTCGCTCCACAGCTAACCCTGGCGGCCGTCGGCCTAGTGTAAGCATCAAATGATCACTTGAATGTTAAGCATGTATTACATAATCTGAAGAAATTTTTGAAGAGGGTTAATTGATTACTTTTTTGTGTATGAATTTTCAGTCATTGAAGTTCAACAATGTAAAAAATGCAATTATTCGTGGCTTAACCTCCATTGACGCCAAAGGGTTCCATGTCTTCATTAGCAATAGCGAAAACTTCAGGATATTCAACATTGACATTCAAGCCCCTGACACTAGCCCCAACACGGATGGCATTCACATGAGCAAATCTAGCATCGTCAAAATCTCCAAAACTAAAATTGGCACAGGTGATGATTGTGTCTCTATGATCCATGGATGCACCAACATCAGCATCAAGAAAGTAGTTTGCGGTCCTGGCCATGGTTTAAGGTTACTTTCCAATTTCCTGTCTTAATTTCTGCAGCTTATTAGCCTTTTTGACCCAATTATTCCGTCAAGGACGTAATTTTGCCTCTGAACTTCATATCAGGATATTTTGGCCTCTGAATTTCCAAACTCAAGACAATTAGCCCCCTAACCTGATGGAGGGAGCAAATTGTCTCGATTATAGTTTAGAAGATAAATTGTCCTTAACCCCATAATTCAGGGGCAAGTTAATTAACAAAACGGCAGCATGATTGGAACAGACATTAACTATCAATGTTTGGTAACTGCAGCATCGGCAGCCTTGGACACTACGAAGGTGAGATAGATGTTAAGGGAATTATCGTGAAGAACTGCAGCATGATCAACACAGATAATGGACTTAGAATCAAATCATACATGAGTAACTTCCCTAGTAAAGCTTCAAACATAGTTTTTCAAGACATCATCATGACTCGAGTTCAGAGGCCCATCATCATAAATCAGGAATATGATAACATAAATGGCGCCAAGGTACGTAATGTAAATTATAGTATTTTGCCAAATCCTCAGTTTCGACTGAAATTCACCTGTTGATTAATTGTATGCAGTCATCAAAGGTTAGCGTTAGCGACGTTTTCTTCACCAACGTCAGGGGAACTACAGTTACCAAAACTGCTGTCAGCCTAATTTGCAGCCAATCAAATCCTTGCACCAACATTCACTTGAACAATGTCGACTTGAAGTACGAGGGTAAAATAGACGACAAACTTTACATGTCTAGTTGCACCAACGTTAAACCTAGCTATGGTGGCGTCCAAAACCCTCCTCCTTGCCCTATTTAGGCAGTGCTATAGTACTATATATATACTGTTCATATTAGCAACATATATATATACTGTTCACATTGGCAATATACAAGGGTAAGTTAAAGCAGTCAAGGTGGGAAGAGAGAAATCCTTTAGCAAATGCACGCTTTTAATAATCAAGCCGTTCAACTCGAGAGTTTTCAAGGATTGAGAGATATATATTGATGAATAAAGGGAATAAGGTTGTAAAAGAGATTGATTTCAACTGAAGGCTAACATGTTGCACATTAATATTATGCGACACGTACGGCATAATTGATTAGTACTCTTTCGATGATCGGGTTATCTTTCCCAACGTATTTGAAAGAGAATTTGATGAGACGAAGGTTGTTGTGGCGCCTAGAGCAGAACAAATTCCTCGAACAAAGAAAGGTAGGTTATATATCCAAGAAGGATAAGGTTTGGAAGAGAACAAATCCACAAGAACACTGATCTGGTTTGACAAGGAGTTGGCTGAGGGTAACAAGGAAAGTATGTGAATTAGTATGCAGTCGGCGACAAATCGCTCATTAATCTGTCATGACCTTCATCTCAATCGTGTTGGGATTAAACAATAAAGATAGAAAAGAAAAGAACAATAAAAAAACATGCAAAATTGAGTCGGGACTCCGAAACGCATTTTTAGTCAAAAACCGTGATGGTTAGTACATGATTTTGGCTAAAAACCGACCCAAAATTTTTATCTCAATTTTTTGCCACAATACTCAGAAAAAATTATATATAATTCAACGCCAAAAAGATTGATGGGCTTTTCACGCTTCTAATATCGTTTTCCTTTTTTTTTTTCCGAATTAATTTCTAATTAAATCGAAACAAGATTGAGATGCTCGAAAAAACAAATCCTTATATCCAATATGGCTGAGATTTGGTTCGATGAATATAGATATTTCAAGGAGTCTTTGCGCCAAAAATCATGCAAAATTGAGCCGGGACTCCGGAATGCCTTTTTAGCTAAAAACCGTGATGGTTAGTACACGATTTCGGCTAAAAACGGCCCCGAAAAGTTTTTTCTCAAATTTTTGCCACAATACTCAGAAAAAAATATATAATTCAACACCAAAAAAATTGACGGGATTTTCACGCTTCTAATATCGTTTTTCCATTATTTTTTTTCCGAATTAATTTATAATTAAATCGAAACAAGATTGAGATGCTCTAAAAATCAAATCCATATATTCAATATGACTGAGATTTGGTTAGATGAATATAGATATTTCAAGGAGCCTTTACGCCAAAAATCTTCCAAAACTGAGCCGGGGCCCCAGAACGCGTTTTTAGCCATAAGCCGTGATGAGTAAATGATTTCGGATAAAA
>AWUE01019399.1:0-18993 GCA_001974825.2 Corchorus olitorius
TTTTTTTTTAGTTCTTTGCCTCAATACCAAAAATATATATATAATTTAACACCAAAAAGATTGAAGGGTTTTCCTTTTTTTTTCTTCGAATTAATTTCTAATTAAATCGAAACAACATTAAGATGCTCGTAAAAACAAATCGTTAAAACGAATTTGGATGTGATTTGGTTTGATGAGTATATCAAGGAGTCTTTACGCTAAAAATTATTCAAAACTAAGCTAGGGCCCCAGAACGCGTTTTTAGCCAAAAACCGTGATGAGTAAACGATTTCGGCTAAAATTTTGCAAAAACTAATCCTAAAAAAATTTTTCCTCAATTCTTTCCCACAATACTCAGAAAAAATATATAATTCAACGCCAATACTTTGAAACCATGCAAAAACCAGGCAAAACTGAGTCAAGGCCCTGAAATGCGTTTTTATCCAAATAGACAGGATTTCGGCTAAAAATTGAGACGAATTTTTTTTTTCTCAATTTTTTGCGACAATAGTCATAAAAAATATATAATTTAACGGCAAAAAAATTGAAGGATTTTTCACACTTCTAATATTGTTTTTCCATTTTTTCCGAATTAATTTCTAATTAAAACGAAACAAGATTCAGATGTTCGTAAAAATAAATCGTTAAATCAAATTTGGCTGGATTTGGTTCGATGAATATAGATATTTCAAGGAGTCTTTACGCCAAAATCATTCAAAACTGAGCCGGGGTCTCGGAACGTGGTTTTAGCAAAAAACCGTGATAGTTAGTATAATATTTCAGCGAAAGTTTTGCAACAACTGACCCGAAAAATTTTTCCTCAATTTTTTTTTGCCACAATAGTCAGAAAAAATACACAATTCAACGCAAAAAAAAATTGAAATATTTTCTCGCTTCAAATATCATTTTTTAATTTTTTTTTCGAATCTATATCTTATTAAATCGAAACAATATTCAGATGCTCGTAAAAACAAATCCTTAAATCTAATGTGGCTAAGAGCCTGAGATTGGTTAGATGAATATAAATATTTCGAGTTTTTCTGCCAAAAATCATGCAAAACTGAGCCGGGGCCCGCGAAACGCGTTTTTAGTCAAAAAACCATGATGGTCAGTACACGATTTTCGGCTAAAAACTGACCCGAATTTTTTGCCACAATACTAAAAAAAAAATATAATTCAACACCAAAAAGATTGATGGTCTTTTCACACTTTTAATATAATTTTTCCAATTTGTTCCGAAATAATTTCTAATTAAATCGAAACAAGATTCAGATACTCGTAAAAACAGATCCTTATATCCAATGTGGCTGACATTTGGTTTGATGAATATAGATATTTAAAAGAGTCTTTGCGCCAAAAATCATGCAAAATTGAGTCGGGGCTCGGGAACGCGTGTTTAGCCAAAAATCATGATGGTTAGTACACAATTTCGGCCTAAAACTGATCGGAAAAGTTTTTTCTCAATTTTTTGCCACAATACTCAGAAAAAATATATAATTCAACGCCAAAAAGATTGATGGGTATTTCACAATTCTAATATCGTTTTTCCATTTTTTTTCCGAATTAATTTTTAATTAAATTGAAACAAGATTCAGATACTCGTAAAAACAAATATATAAATCGAACGTGGCTGGGATTTTGTTCAATGAATATAGATATTTCAAGGAGTATTTACGTCAAAAATCATGCACAAAAAAAATATTTTCGACAAAATATTTTGAAATATTTTTCTCGCTTTAAATATCATTTTTATATTTTTTTCCGAATCTATTTCTAATTAAATCAAAACAATATTCAGATGCTCGTAAAAACAAATCCTTAAATCTAATGTGGCTGAGAGACTGAGATTGGTTAGATGAATATACATATTTCAAGGAGTCTTTCTGCCAAAAATCATGCAAAACTGAGCCGGGGACCCCGAAACGCGTTTTTAGCCTTGAGACGATTCTCGGCTAAAAACTGACCCGAATTTTTTTTTTTTACTGAATTTTTTGCCACAATACTCGGAAAAAAATATATAATTCAACACCAAAAAGATTGATGGTTTTTTCACGCTTTTAATATCATTTTTCCAATTTTTTCCGAATTAATTTCTAATTAA
Organism: Corchorus olitorius; assembly: GCA_001974825.2. NCBI lineage: Eukaryota > Viridiplantae > Streptophyta > Magnoliopsida > Malvales > Malvaceae > Corchorus > Corchorus olitorius. The sequence continues at coordinate 2,081 of AWUE01019399.1, forward strand.
ATCGAAACAAGATTCAGATGCTCGTAAAAACAAATCCTTATATCCAATGTGGCTGACATTTGGTTTGATGAATATAGATATTTCAAGGAGTCTTTGCGACAAAAATCATGCAAAATTGAGTCGGGGCTTGGGAACGCGTTTTTAGCCAAAAACCGTGATTGTTAGTACATGATTTCGGCTAAAAACTTATCGGAAAAGTTTTTTCTCAATTTTTTGGCCTCAATACTCAGAAAAAATATATAATTCAACGCCAAAAAGATTGATAGGCTTTTCACGTCTTCTAATATCTATTTTCCTTTTTTTCCGAATTAATTTTTAATTAAATTGAAACAAGATTCAGATGCTCGTAAAAACAAATACTTAAATTGAACGTGGCTGGGATTTTGTTCGATGAATATAGATATTTCTAGGAGTATTTATGTCAAAAATCAGGCAAAAACAAAAAAAAAAATCGGCAAAAAATACACAATTCAACGCAAAAAAAAATGAAATATTTTTCTCGCTTTAAATATCATTTTTCTATTTTTTTCTGAATCTATTTCTAATTAAATCGAAACAATATTCAAATGCTCGTAACAACAAATCCTTAAATCTAATGTGGTTGAGAGCCTGAGATTGGTTAGATGAATATAGATAGTTCAAGGAGTCTTTCTGCCAAAAATCATGCAAAACTGAGCCAGGGCCACGTTTTTAGCCCAAAAACCATGATGGTTAGTACACGTTTTTCAGCTAAAAACTGACCCGAATTTTTTTTTGAATTTTTTGCCACAGTACTCAGAAAAAATATATAATTCAACACCAAAAAGATTGATGGTCTTTCCACGCTTTTAATATCATTTTTCCAATTTTTTCCGAATTAATTTCTAATTAAATCGAAGCAATATTCAGATGCTCGTAAAAACAAATCCTTATATCCAATGTGGCTGACATTTTGTTTGATGAATATAGATATTTCAAGGAGTCTTTGCGCCAAAAATCATGCAAAATTGAGTCGGGGCTCGGGAACGCGTTTTTAGCCAAAAATCGTGATGTAGTACACGATTTCCTCTAAAAACTGATCGGAAAAGTTTTTTCTCAATTTTTTGCCACAATACTCATAAAAAATATATAATTCAACGCCAAAAAGATTGACGGGCTTTTCACGCTTCTAATATCGTTTTTCCATTTTTTTCCGAATTAAGTTTTAATTAAACTGAACAAGATTCAGATGCTCGTAAAAACAAATACTTAAATCGAACGTGGCTGGGATTTTATAAGGTGAATATAGATATTTTAAGTAGTATTTACGTCAAAAATTATGCGAAAACAAAAAAATACATTTTCGGCAAAAAATACACAATTCAACGCAATAAAAAAATTGAAATATTTTCTCGTTTTAAATATCATTTTTCAATTTTTTTTCCGAATCTATTTCTAATTAAATCGAAACAATATTCAGATGCTCGTAAAAATAAATCCCTAAATCTAATGTGGCTGAGAGCCTGAGATTGGTTAGATAAATATAGATATTTCAAGGAGTCTTTCTACCAAAATAATGAAAAACTGAGCCGGGGCCCGAAACGTGTTTTTAGCCGAAAAACCATGATGGTTAGTACACGATTTTCAGCTAAAAACTGACCCGAATTTTTTTTGTTTCTGAATTTTTTGATACAATATTCAAAAAAATATATAATCAAACACAAAAAAGATTGATGGTCTTTTCATGCTTTTAATATCATTTTTCCAATTTTTTTCCGAATTAATTTCTAATTAAATCGAAACAAGATTCAGATGCTCGTAAAAATAAATCCTTATATCCAATGTGGCTGACATTTGGTTTGATGAATATAGATATTTCAAAGAGTCTTTGCGCCAAAAATCATGCGAAATTGAGTCGGGGCTCGGGAACGCGTTTTTAGCCAAAAACCGTGACACGATTTCGGCTAAAAACTGATCGGAAAAGTTTTTTCTCATTTTTTTGCCACAATACTCATAAAAAAATATGTAACTCAATGCCAAAACGATTGACGAGCTTTTCACGATTCTAAAATCGTTTTTCCATTTTTTTCCGAATTAATTTTAAATTAAATTGAAACAAGATTCAGATGCTCGTAAAAACAAATACTTAAATCGAACGTGGCTGGGATTTTGTTCGATGAATATAGATATTTCATGGAGTATTTACGTCAAAAATCATGCAAAAAAAAATCGGCAAAAAATACACAATTCAACGCAATAAAAAAAGTGAAATATTTTCCTCGTTTTAAATATCATTTTCCTATTTTTTCCGAATCTATTTCTAATTAAATCTAAACAAAATTCAGATGCTCGTAAAAACAAATCCTTAAATCTAATGTAGCTGAGAGCCTGAGATTGGTTAGATGAATATAGATATTTCAAAGAGTCTTTCTGCCAAAAATCATGAAAAACTGAGTCGGGGCCCGAAACACGTTTTTAACCCAAAAGCCATGATGGTTAGTATACGATATTTAGCTAAAAATTGACCCGAATTTTTTTTTTCTGAATTTTTTGACACAATACTTAGAAAAAATATATAATTGATCACAAAAAAGATTGATGGTCTTTTCATGCTTTAATATCATTTTTTTTTCAATTTTTTTCCGAATTAATTTCTAATTAAATCGAAACAAGATTTAGATGCTTGCAAAAACAAATCCTTATATCCAATGTAGCTGATATTTGGTTTGATGAATATAAATATTTCAAAGAGTCTTTGTACCAAAAATCATGCGAAATTGAGTCAGGGCTCAGGAGCGCATTTTTAGCCAAAATTGGGATGGTTAGTACACGATTTAAGCTAAAAACTGATCGGAATAGTTTTTTTTCTCAATTTTTTGCCACAATACTCAGAAAAAATATATAATTCAACGCGAAAAAGATTGACAGGCTTTTCACGCTTCTAATATCATTTTTCCATTTTTTTCCGAATTAATTTTTAATTAAATTGAAACAAGATTCAAATGCTCGTAAAAACAAATACTTAAATCGAACGTGGCTGGGATTTTGTTCGATGAATATAGATATTTCAAGGAGTATTTACGTCAAAAATCATGCAAAAACAAAAAAAAATATTTTCGGCCAAAAATACACAATTCAACGCAAAAAAAAAATTGAAATATTTTCCCGCTTTAAATATCATTTTTCAATTTTTTTTCCGAATCTATTTCTAATTAAATCGAAACAATATTCAAATGCTCGTAACAACAAATTCTTAAATCTAATGTGACTGAGGTCCTAAGATTGGTTAGATGAATATAGATAGTTCAAGGAGTCTTTCTGCCAAAAATCATGCAGAACTGAGCCGGGGCCCCCAAAACGCGTTTTTAGGCCAAAAACCATGATGGTTAGTACACGATTTTCGGCTAAAAACTGACCCGATTTTTTTTTTTCTGAATTTTTGCCACAGTACTCAGAAAAAATATATAATATAACGCGAAAAAGATTGACAGGCTTTTCACGCTTCTAATATCATTTTTCCATTTTTTCCGAATTAATTTTTAATTAAATTGAAACAAGATTTAAATGCTCGTAAAAACAAATACTTAAATCAAACGTGGCTGGGATTTTGTTCGATGAATATAGATATTTCAAGGAGTATTTACGTCAAAAATCATGCAAACACAAAAAAAAAAATTTTCGGCCAAAAATACACAATTCAACGCAAAAAAAATTGAAATATTTTCTCGCTTTAAATATCATTTTTCAATTTTTTTTTCCGAATCTATTTATAATTAAATCGAAACAATATTCAAATGCTCGTAACAACAAATTCTTAAATCTAATGTGGCTGAGGTCCTAAGATTGGTTAGATGAATACAGATAGTTCAAGGAGTCTTTCTGCCAAAAATCATGCAGAACTGAGCCGGGGCCCCTAAAACGCGTTTTTAGGCCAAAAACCATGATGGTTAGTACACGATTTTCGGCTAAAAACTGACCCGAATGTTTTTGCCACAGTACTCAGAAAAAATATATAATTCAACACCAAAAAGATTGATGATCTTGTTACGCTTTTAATATCATTTTTCCAATTTTTCCGAATTAATTTCTAATTAAATCGAAACAATATTCAGATGCTCGTAAAAACAAATCCTTATATCCAATGTGGTTGACATTTGGTTTGATGAATATAGAAATTTCAAGGAGTCTTTGCGCCAAAAATCATGCAAAATTGAATCGGGGCTGGGGAACGCGTTTTTAGCCAAAAAGTCAAAAACCGTGATGGTTAATACACGATATCGGCTAAAAACTGATCGGAAAAGTTTTTTCTCAATTTTTTGCCACAATACTCAATTAAAAATATATGATTCAATGACAAAAAGATTGACGGGTTTTTCACCCTTCTAATATCGTTTTTCCTTGTTTTTCCGAATTAATTTTTAATTAAATTGAAATAAGATTCAGATGCTTTCAAAAACAAATCCTTATATCCAATGTAGCTGACATTTGGTTTGATGAATATAGATATTTTAAAGAGTCTTTGTACCAAAAATCATGCAAAATTGAGTCGGGGCTGGGGAGCGCGTTTTTAGCCAAAAACTGTGATGGTTAGTAGTTAGTACACGATTTCATCTAAAAACTGATCGGAATAGTTTTTTTTCTCAATTTTTTGCCACAATACTCAGAAAAAATATATAATTAAACGCAAAAAAGATTGACAGGCTTTTCACGCTTCTAATATCGTTTTTCCATTTTTTCCGAATTATTTTTAATTAAATTGAAACAAGATTCAGATGCTCATAAAAACAAATACTTAAATTGAACGTGGCTGGGATTTTGTTCGATGAATATAGATATTTCAAGGAGTATTTACGTCAAAAATCATGCAAAAACAAAAAAAATATTCTCGGCGAAAAATACACAATTCAACGCAAAAAAAAATTGAAATATTTGTCTCGCTTTAAATATCATTTTTCTATTTTTTTTCCGAATCTATTTCTAATTAAATCGAAACAATATTCAAATGCTCGTAACAACAAATTCTTAAATCTAATGTGGCTGAGGGCCTGAGATCGGTTAGATGAATATAGATAGTTCAAGGAGTCTTTCTGCCAAAAATCATGCAAAACTGAGCCAGGACCCCCAAAACGCGTTTTTAACCCAAAAACCATGATGGTTAGTACACGTTTTTCAGCTAAAAGCTTACCCGAAATTTTTTTTCTGAATTTTTTGCCACAATACTCAGAAAAAATATATAATTCAACACCAAAAAGATTGATGGTCTTTTCACGCTTTTAAAATCATTTTTCAATTTTTTTCCGAATTAATTTCTAATTAAATAGAAAAAAGATTCAGATGCTCGTAAAAACAAATCCTTATATCCAATGTGGCTGACATTTGGTTTGATGTATATAGATATTTCAAGGAGTCTTTGTGCCAAAAATCATGCAAAATTGAGTCGGGGCTCGGGAACGCGTTTTTAGCCAAAAACCGTAACATACATGATTTCGGCTAAAAACTGATCGGAAAAGTTTTTTCCCCAATTTTTTTGCCATAATATTCAGAAAAATATATAATTCATCAAAAAAAAGATTGACGGGCTTTTCACGCTTCTAATATCATTTTCCATTTTTTTAATTAATTTTTATTTAAATTGAAACAAGATTTAGATGCTCGTAAAAACAAATACTTAAATCGAACGTGGCTGGGATTTTGTTCGATGAATAAGATATTCCAAGGAGAATTTACGTCAAAAATCATGCAAAAACAAAAAAATATATTTTCGGCAAAAAATACACAATTCATCGCAAAAAAATTGAAATATTTTTCTCGCTTAAAATATCATTTTCCTATTTTTTTTCCAAATCTATTTCTAATTAAATCGAAACAATATTCAAATGCTCGTAACAACAAATCCTTAAATCTAATGTGGCTGAGAGCCTGAGTTTGGCTAGATGAATATAAATAGTTCAAGGAGACTTTCTGCCAAAAATCATGCAAAATTGAGCCGGGGCCCGAAACGTGTTTTTAGACCAGAAACCACGTACACGATTTTCGGCTAAAAACTGACCCGAATTTTTTTTCTGAATCTTTTTGACACAATACTCAGAAAAAATTTATAATTCAACACCAAAAAGATTGATGGTCTTTTCATGCTTTTAAAATCATTTTTCAATTTTTCTGAATTAATTTCTAATCAAATCGAAACAAAATTCAGATGCTCGTAAAAACAAATTTTTATATCCAATGTGGCTGACATTTTGTTTGATGAATATAGATATTCCAAGGAGTCTTTGTGCCAAAAATCATGAAAAATTGAGTCGGGGCTCGGGAACGCGTTTTTAGCCAAAAACTGTGATGGTTAGTACACGATTTCGGCTAAAAACTGATCGGAAAAGTTTTTTCTCAACTTTTTGCCACAATACTCATAAAAAATATATAATTCAACGCCAAAAAGATTGACGGGCTTTTCACGCTTCTAATTTCGTTTTTCCATTTTTTTCCGAATTAATTTTTATTTAAATTGAAACAAGATTCAGATGCTCGTAAAAACAAATACTTAAATCGAACGTGGCTGGGATTTTGTTCGATGAATATAGATATTCCACGGAGTATTTACGTCAAAAATCATGCAAAAACAAAAAAATATATTTTCGGCCAAAAATACACAATTCAACGAAAAAAAAATTGAAATATTTTTCTCGCTTTAAATATCATTTTTCAATTTTTTTTTTCCGAATCTATTTCTAATTAAATAGAAACAATATTTAAATGCTCGTAACAACAAATCCTTAAATCTAATGTGGCTGAGAGCCTGAGATTGGTTAGATGAATATAGATGGTTCAAGGAGTCTTTCTGCCAAAAATCATGCAAAACTGGGCCGGGGCCCCCGAAACGCGTTTTTAGCCCAAAAACTATGATGGTTACTACACGATTTTCGGCTAAAAACTTACCCGAATTTTTTTTTCTGAATTTTTCACCACATTACTTAGAAAAAATATATAATTCAACACCAAAAAGATTGATGAGATATTTCAAGGAGTCTTTCTGTCAAAAATCATGAAAAACTGAGACGGGGTCCGAAAGGCGTTTTTAGCCCAAAAACCATGATGGTTAAGTACACGATTTTCGGCTAAAAAATGACCCGAATTTTTTTTTTCTGAATTTTTAGACACAATACTCAGAAAAAAATATATAATTCAACACCAAAAAGATTGATGGTCTTTTCACGCTTTTAAAATCATTTTTCATTTTTTTCCGAATTAATTTCTAATTAAATCGAAAAAAGATTCAGATACTCGTAAAAACAAATCCTTATATCCAATCCTTATAGATATTTCAAGGAGTCTTTGTGCCAAAAATCATGCAAAATTGAGTCGGGGCTCGGGAACGCATATTTAGCCAAAAACCGTAACATACACGATTTCGGTTAAAAACTGATCGGAAAAGTTTTTTTCCCAATTTTTTGCCATAACACTCAGAAAAATATATAATTCAACACAAAAAAGATTGACTGGCTTTTCACGATTCTAATATCGTTTTTCCATTTTTTTCCAAATTAATTTTTAATTAAATTGAAACAAGATTCAAATGCTCGTAAAAACAAACACTTAAATCGAACGTGGCTGGGATTTTGTTCGATGAATAAGATATTTCAAGGAGTATTTACGTCAAAAATCATGCAAAAGCAAAAAAAAATATTTTATGCAAAAAATACACAATTCACCGCAAAAAATTGAAATATTTTTCTCGCTTAAAATATCATTTTCCTATTTTTAGGGTTTAGGGTTTATGGTTTATGGTTAGGGTTTAGGGTTAGGGTTTAGGGGTTAGGGTTTTAGGGTTTAGGGTTAGGGGTTTAGGGTTTAGGGTTTATGGTTTTAGGGTTTAGGGTTTAGGGTTTATGGGTTTAGGGTTTAGGGTTTATGGTTTAGGGTTAGGGTTTTGGGTTTAGGGTTTAGGGATATGGTTTAGGGTTTAGGGTTTAGGGTTAGGGTTCAGAGCCTGAGATTGGTTAGATGAATATAGATAGTTCAAGGAGTCTTTCTGCCAAAAATCATGCAAAACTGAGCCGGGGCCCGAAACGTGTTTTTAGACCAGAAACCATGATGGTTAGTACACGATTTTCGGCTAAAAACTGACCCGAATTTTTTTTTCTGAATCTTTTTGACACAATACTCATAAAAAATTTAGAATTCAACACCAAAAAGATTGATGGTCTTTTCACGCTTTTAAAATCATTTTTCAATTTTTTCTGAATTAATTTCTAATCAAATCAAAACAAGATTCAGATGCTCGTAAAAACAAATTTTTATATCCAATGTGGCTGACATTTTGTTTGAGGAATATAAATATTCCAAGGAGTCTTTGTGACAAAAATCATGAAAAATTGATTCGGGACTCGGGAACGCGTTTTTAGCCAAAAATCGTGATGGTTAGTACACGATTTCAGCTAAAAACTGATCGGAAAAGTTTTTTCTCAATTTTTTTCCACAATACTCATAAAAAATATATCAACGCGAAAAAGATTGACGGGCTTTTCACGCTTCTAATAACGTTTTTCCATTTTTTTTCCGAATTAATTTTTAATTAAATTGAAACAAGATTCAGATGCTCGTAAAAACAAATACTTAAATCGTATGTGGCTGGAGTTTTGTTCGATGAATATAGATATTTCAAGGAGTATTTACGTCAAAAATCATGCAAAACCAAAAAAAATATTTTCGGCAAAAAATACACAATTCAACGCAATAAAAAAATTGAAATATTTTTCTCGTTTTAAATATCATTTTCCTATTTTTTTCCGAATCTATTTCTAGTTAAATCGAAACAAAATTCAGATGCTCGTAAAAACAAATCCTTAAAATAAATGTGGCTGAGACCCTGAGATTGGTAAGATGAATATAGATATTTCAAGGAGTCTTTCTGCCAAAAATCATGAAAAACTGAGCCGGGGTCCGAAACGCGTTTTTAGCCCAAAAACCATGATGGTTAGCACACGATTTTCGGCTAAAAACTTACCCTAATTTTTTTTTTGAATTTTTTGACACAATACTCAGAAAAAATCTATAATTCAACACAAAAAAGATTGATGGTCTTTTCACGCTTTTAAAATCATTTTTCAATTTTTTTCCAAATTAATTTCTAATTAAATCGAAAAAAGATTCAGATGTTCATAAAAACAAATCCTTATATCCAATGTGGCTGACATTTGGTTTGATGAATATAGATATTTCAAGGAGTCTTTGTGCCAAAAATCATGCAAAATTGAGTCGGGGCTCGGGAACGCGTTTTTAGTAAACAACTATAACGTACACGATTTCGGCTAAAAACTTATCGGAAAAGTCTTTTTCCCAATTTTTTGCCATAATACTCAGAAAAATATATAATTCAACACCAAAAAGATTGACGGGATTTTCACACTTCTAATATCGTTTTTCCATTTTTTTTCGAATTAATTTTTAATTAATTTGAAACAAGATTCAGATACTCGTAAAAACAAATACTTAAATCGAACGTGGTTGGGATTTTGTTCGATGAATAAGATATTTCAAGGACTATTTACGTCAAAAATCATGCAAAAACAAAAAAAAATATTTTCGGCAAAAAATACACAATTCAACGCAAAAAGTATTGAAATATTTTTCTCGCTTTAAATATCATTTTCCTATTTTTTTCCAAATCTATTTCTAATTAAATCGAAACAATATTTAAATGCTCGTAACAAAAAATCCTTAAATCTAATGTGGCTGAAAGCCTGAGATTGGTTAGATGAATATAGATAGTTCAAGGAGTCTTTCTGCGAAAAATCATGCAAAACTGAGCCGGGGCCCCCGAAACGCGTTTTTAGACCAAAAACCATGATAACGTACACGATTTTCGGCTAAAAACTTACCCGAATTTTTTTCTGAATTTTTTGACACAATACTCATAAAAAATATATAATTCAACACCAAAAAGATTGATAGTTTTTTCACGCTTTTAATATCATTTTTCAATTTTTTCTGAATTGATTTCTAATTAAATCGAAACAAGAATTAGATGCTCGTAAAAACAAATCCTTATATCCAATGTGGCTGACATTTAGTTTGATGAATATAGATATTTCAAGGAGTCTTTGCGCCAAAAATCAAGCAAAATTGAGTCGGGGCTCAGGAACGCTTTTTTAGCCAAAAACTGTGATGGTTTGTACACGATTTCGGCTAAAAACTTATCGAAAAAGTTTTTCTCAATTTTTGTTCATAATACTCATAAAAAATATATAATTCAACGACAAAAAGATTGAAGAGCTTTTCACACTTCTAATATCATTTTTTCCATTTTTTCCGAATTAATTTTTAATTAAATTGAAACAAGATTCAGATGCTCGTAAAAACAAATACTTAAATCGAACGTGGTTGGGATTTTTTTTCGATGATTATAGATATTTCATGGAGTATTTACGTCAAAAATCATGCAAAAACAAAAAATATATATTTTCGGCAAATAATACACAATTCAACGCAAAAAAAATTGAAATATTTTTCTCGCTTTAAATATCATTTTTCTATTTTTTTTCCCGAATCTATTTCTAATCAAATCGAAACAATATTCAAATGCTCGTAACAACAAATCCTTAAATCTAATGTGGCTGAGAGCCTGAGATTGATTAGATGAATATAGATAGTTCAAGGAGTCTTTCTGCCAAAATCATGCAAAACTGAGCCGGGGACCCCGAAACGCGTTTTTAGCCCAAAAACCATGTTGGTTAGTACACGATTTTCGTCTAAAAACTGACCCAGATTTTTTGCCACAGTACTCAGAAAAATATATAATTCAACACCAAAAAGATTGATAGTCTTTTCACGCCTTTAATATCATTTTACCAATTTTTTCTGAATTAATTTCTAATTAAATCGAAACAAGATTCAGATGCTCGTAAAAACAAATCCTTATATCCAATGTGGCTGACATTTGGTTTGATGAATATAGATATTTCAAGGAGTCTTTGTGCCAAAAATCATGCAAAATTGAGTCGGGGCTCGGGAACGCGTTTTTAGCCAAAAACCGTGATGTAACGTACACGATTTCGGCTAAAAACTGATCGAAAAAGTTTTTTTCTCAATTTTTTGCCACAATACTCAGAAAAATATATAATTCAACGCCAAAAAAATTGACGGGCTTTTCACACTTCTAATATCGTTTTTCCTTTTTTTCCGAATTAGTTTTTAATTAAATTGAAACAAGATTTAGATGCCTCATAAAAACAAATACTTAAATCGAACGTGGCTAAGATTTTGTTCGATTAATATAGATATTTCAAGGAGTATTTACGTCAAAAATCATGTAAAAAAATAAAATATATATTCATAATTTAACGCAAAAAGGATTGAAGGACTTTTCATGATTTTAAAATTGTTTTTCATATTTTTCTGAATTAATTTATAATTAAATCGAAACAAAATTCAGATGCTCGTAAAAAAAATTCTTAAATCTGATGTAGCTGAGATTTGATTAGATGAATATGGATATCTCAAAGAGTTTTGGCGCCAAAAATCATGCAAAACTTAGCCGGGGCCCCGGAATGCGTTGTTAGCCAAAAACCGTGATGATTATTACACGATTTTGGCTAGAATTTTGCAAAAATTGACTCGAAAGTTATTTCTTCAATTTTTAGCCGCAATAGTCAGTAAAATCATATAATTCAACGTCAAAAAGATTGAAGGGCTTTTCATGCATCTAGTATCATTTTTCCTATTATTTTCAAAATTAATTTCTAATTAAATCGAAACATGATTCAGATGCTTGTTTTACAAATCCTTAAATCCATTGTGGATGAGATTTGGTTAGATTAATATAGATATTTCAAGGAGTCTTTGCGCAAAAAATCATGCAACACTGAACCGGGGCCCGGAACGTGTTTTTAGGAAAAAAAACAGTGATTTCGACTAACGTACACAATTTCGGCTAATATTTTGCAAAAATTGAGAAGAAATAGTTTTCCTCAATTTTTGTCTAAAATACCCAAAGAATATATATAATTCAACTCCAAGAATATTAGAGGACTTTTCACGCTTTTAATATCGTTTTTCATATTTTTCTGAATTAAAATCTAATTAAATCGAAATAAGATTCAGATGCTCGTAAAAATAAATTTTTAAATGCAATGTGGCTGAGAATTGATTAGATGAATATATATATTTCAAGGAGCCTCGATGCCAAAAATCATGCAAAACTGAGCCGGGGCCCCGAAACGCGTTTTTAACCAAAAAAAACGTGATGGTTAGTACACAATTTCGCCTAAAATTTTACAAAAAAGACCTGAAGATTTTTCCTCAATTTTTGGCTAAAATACTTATGAAATATATATAATTTAACGCCAAAAAGATTGAAGGATCTTTCACGATTTTCATATTGTTTTTCATAATTTTTTCTGAATTAATTTCTAATTTAATCGAAATAAGATTTAGATGGTCGTAAAAACAAATCCTTAAATGCAATGTCTCTGAGATTTGATTCGATGAATATGGATATCTCAAGTAGTCTTAGCGCCAAAAATCATGCAAAACTAACCAAGGGCCCTGGAACGCATTTTTAGCCAAAAACCATGATGATTATTACACGATTTCGGCTAAAATTTTACAAAAAATGACCGGAAAGTTATTTCCTCGATTTTTTGCTAAATTATCATAAAAAATAATATAATTCTATGCCAAAAATATTGAAGGATTTTTTACGCTTCTAATATCGTTTTTCCTACTATTTTCGAATTAATTTCTCATTAAATCGAAACAAGATTTAGATGCTCGTAAAAATAAATCCTTAAATCCAATGTAGCTGAGATTTGATTAGTTTAATATAGATAGTTCAAGGAGTCTTGGCGCCAAAAACATGCAATACAACTCGGGGTCCTGGAACGCGTTTTTAACAAAAAAAAAATCGTTATGTTGCACGATTTCGGCTAATATTTTGCAAAAAATGACCCGAAATATTTTTCCTCAATTTTTAGTCACAATACTCATAAAAATATATAATTCAATGCCAAAAAGATTGAAGGACTTTTAACGCTTCTAATATTGTTTTTCCTATTCTTTTCCGAATTAATTTCTAATTAAAAACAAACACGATTTAGATGCTTGTAAAAACAATGGCTAGGATTTGGTTAAATGAATATAGATATTTCAAGGAGTCTCGGCACCAAAAATCATTTAAAACTGAAATGGGTCTCGGAACGTGATTTTAGCCAAAAACCGTGATGATTATAACACAATTTCGGCTAAAATTTTACAAAAATTGACCTGAAAGATAATTCCTCAATTTTTAGCCATAATATTCATAAAAAAATATATAATTCAACGCCAAAAAATTGAAAGACTTTTGACACTTTTAATATCATTTTTCATATTTTTCTACATTAATTTCTAATTAAATCGAAACATGATTCAGATGCTCGTTAAAAACAAAAAAAAATAAATGCAATGTGGCTAAGATTTTACTAGATGAATATAGTTATTTCAAGGAGTGTCGGTGCCAAAAATCATGCAAAACTGAATTGGTGGCCCGAAACGCGTTTTTAGCCAAAAACCGTGATGGTTAGTACACAAAAAAATTTGCAAAATATAACCCGGAAAATTTTTCCTCAATTTTTTGATAAAATAATCCTAAAATATATATATATATAATTTAACGGCAAAACGATTGGAGGACTTTTCACGCTTTTAATATCGTTTTTCATATTTTTCTGTATTAATTTATAATTAAATCGAAACAAGATTTAAATGCTTGTAAAAACAAATTTTTAAATCCAATGTGGTTGAGATTTGATTAGATGAGTATAGATATCTCAAAGAGTCTTGATGCCAAAAATCATGCAAAACTGAGCCGGGACCACAAAACGCTTTTTTATCCAAAAACTGTGATGGTTTTTACACGATTTCGGCTAAAATTTTATAACTATTGATATTTTCTCAATTTTTGGCTAAAATACTCATAAAAAATATATAACTCAACGCCAAAAATTGAAGGGCTTTTGACGTTTCTTATATCGTTTTTCATATTTTTTCCAAATTAATTTCTAATTAAATTGAAACAAAATTCAAATGCTCGTAAAGACAAATCCTTAAATCTAATGTGGGTGAGATTTGATTAGATGAATATAGATATTTCAAGCAGTCTCGGAGCCAGAAATCATGCGAAATTGAGTCGGGTCCCCGGAACGTGTTTTTAGCCAAAAACCATGATGGTTTGTTAGTACACAATTTCGGCTAAAATTTTGTAAAAATTGACACGAAATATTTCTTCTCAATTTTTGGCTAAAATACTCATAAAAATATATATAATTCAATGCCAAAAAGATTGGAGGGCTTTTTACGCTTTTAATATCGTATTTCTTTTTTTTCTAAATTAATTTCTAATTAAATCAAAACAAGATTCAGATGCTCGTAAAAATAAATTCTTAAATCCAATGTTGTTGAGATTTGGTTAGATGATGTAAAATATATTACCAATTTTTTATTTTTTTGGAAATAATATTGAAGCACTGCTTTGGAAAATCATCTAATTATAATCGTGGAAAACTTGCCAAACAAAAGTAAGTCAGCCATTTTTTTTCCGTGGCATAGGAAACTTTAATCTTGACAACCTCGGAATAAGACCAATTTTTTTAAACATGTAAAGTATTAAACTAATTTTTTTCCTCAATGCCCATAATTTCTTTAAATCAAATAAATATAAATTATAAATAAAAATTATTCCAAATAATTATGGGGAGTAAATTATTATAATTATATTTTGTATTTACAATATCTTTACATAATTTTTTGATATAATATCTTTACATAATTAAAATAAAAAGTTTCATGACTATAAATAATAATATTACAATTAAATATATTATAATCTAAAAATAATTATTAGAAGTAAATTATTAATTATAATTATAGTGGATTATTAATATCTTTCCATAATTTAAAAAATTTAAATATTGGATTTACAATATCTTTCCATAATTAATAAAAATTTAAATTAATCATCTCAAAAAAATTAAAATAAAGCTAAATGACTAAAAAGAATACTTATTAAAAAATTATTATACTATAATACTAAAGGTATTTATGAAATTTCCCAATTAAAATTTTTTACTCACTTCCAAGAAGACCGTATGCACCGAATAGCACTACCTTGTTTACTAACTATTCCCTCTCTCTTTGTTCGATTGAATTTGTGATTTTATATAATAGTAAGATAACATTATTTAAGTACTTCTCCCAAGTCTAAAAAAGTTTTGAGTTATCTAAGGAAAAAATCATGAATGAATCTGAACCTTAGTATATTTCTTAACAAAACATGACCGCCGCAATGAAAATGCAATTCCCATTTAGATTTGGGTGATTCGTAAAAGCCCAAATGGTGACAAATACTATTATACCAAAGTTGAGATTGGGCCAAGTTAATGCTATGGGCCCAACATTTGTAAAAGACTTTTCTCGTTAATAGAGTTTTAAAATTTTAATAATAATAATCAATGGATTAGTCATGCTCTCATATGTTATCCACTTTGGTTTATACAAAACTTGTCTTGTTTTTTCAACTTTCAATAAATCGGGTTCTAACCTCGAAATAGCAACCCTTTTGAACACCCATACATACAATGCTACTCTTTGTTGATAGAATGTTAATGGTTACATAATTAATTTGTTCATAAAATGTTAGATTAATTCTTAATTAAAGAATAAACAAAGAAAGTATTTTATCTCCCAAGATGCATGCGAGGTTTTACTTTTTACCTTTTATAGCTAGCATATGGTAGCATAATTAAATTTTGGTATTTTCAAGCACATAGGTTACGGTTGGAATAGCCACAGAATAGCCCTCCTTCAAAGTTGATGAATGATTCTTAAATCTCTCTTAACACCCTACTTTAAGTTTAGTTGGAGTTAATTCTTTAACTAAACTGAGGAATGAGGATCTTCTAAAAGGGTGAAAAGTTTGGTAAAAATCAAAATGGGCCACGGATGAAGAAATCAATTATTATGTCTATCCATTAATTTGATAGTACCATTTAATTATTTTTATTGACAATTTGTATTTTTGAGAGTAGGGTCTCTAAATGCAAATATATGAGGCTATCTAGTTACTTTTATTACACTTTCACCGTGGAAAGTGATCAATGCAATACCCCATTTCACCAAAAGGATCCCTACTCTACGACTACTAATTAGAAAGGTCATCTTTAACACCATCTATACCAAATTTCAAATCCAATATCAATGCTCAACTCAACCAATCAAAACCAATAAATATTGCCTTCCATGACTTTGTGATTCATCAATATAGTCCCCTCATTCCCTCAATATTGAAATATGTTAAACGAAAGTATGGGATTGAAAATTCAATATTTCAAAAATTCAATATTTCATGATTGTGCAAACACCAAAAATGGAAAGAATATGAGAAGGAAAAGGGTTTCCCACATTATCAATGCATATATGGATTGGTTCATTTTTGTTTCTATCAAATATATATGTTACATTAGGCGGAATAATTTAATGGTAAACCTTTCATGAGATAACAAACTTATAATTTCTTGGTACAAAAATAAGAGTTGAATGCAAACTATTAAAGTAGGTTGAGTTTGGGATTAAAATAATGGGTGAGATGTGATGATAATTTATGCATAAAAATTCATTGTATCTATATATTTGTCAAATTTCATATTGGTTTCACTTCATACTCTTTGTTATCATCTTCTTTGGCAAGAATCTCCACCTTTGCATTAAGTGTCCATTTGGCCTAACTTAAGGGTCCGTTTGGCCCAGCTTATTTAACAGCTTATCTACTGAAAAAAGCTTAAGCTGGGCCAAACGGAAAATCAGAAGTGCTTTCCAGAAGTGCTTTTCAGTTGTTTTTGAACTAAAAGCCAGAAACTCTAAATTGAAACTTTTTCCAGAAGCACTTTTTCAAAAGAGCTTTAAGTTAGGCCAAACGGGCACTAAAA
>AWUE01019400.1:0-53701 GCA_001974825.2 Corchorus olitorius
AATTTAGAGTTTCTGTCTTTTAGTTCAAAAATAACTGAAAAGCACTTCTGAAAAACACTTCTGAATTTTCCGTTTGGTCCAACTTAAACTTTTTTCAATAGATAAACTGTTAAATAAGTTAGACCAAACAGACCCTAAGAAATAAGTGTGAGAACCTATAAAAATTTCACCATAATCGTCTAGTCTTAAGTATCCTAACTCAAAATCTCAACTCAAACATACAATAGTTTTATATATAAAAATTATTATCATCCTATGACAATCCTAATATATACTAATTTCAGCCACACTCTTATAAATACTATTTTGTCATGATTTAATGCACATGATTAGTCTCAGTTGTCAAATATACATTAGTTATATTTTTCTATATAGTCCAATATGCTTATTGTGTTTTGGATAAGATTCACTGACTTAGATTGCCCATCAACAGAAAAGAAATTATTTTCTTGTCTATTTTATTTTTATAGTAAATGAGGTTGAGTATATTGTATATTTTGGCATCTTTAATTTGACCAAAAGCACTTGCATTTTTTGCATACTCTGATCATCAGAAGGTATAAATAATGGTCTCATAATTTTCAAAGATATGGGACCT
Organism: Corchorus olitorius; assembly: GCA_001974825.2. Classification (NCBI taxonomy): domain Eukaryota; kingdom Viridiplantae; phylum Streptophyta; class Magnoliopsida; order Malvales; family Malvaceae; genus Corchorus; species Corchorus olitorius. Next base: position 599 of record AWUE01019400.1, read on the forward strand.
CCCATTCATAATCAAGAAGTCAAAAAGTAATCCTTCATTGGGCCCCCAACATGAAGAGAAGTCATTAGGTGGGCCCATTCCTCAAATAATTTCAGGGCCTATATTATTTGTGTCCAAATCCATTTCTCTATTTCACTATTTCTTTTTTCTTGGTGGGTATTATTTAGAAATTTTTGATTTATTTGCTCCTAATTAATTTTTCTAGGTCTATGATGATTGGAGAAACTATTAATAACGGAAAATTCATTTAAAATGATCAATTTTCTATTTCCAATACTATAATTAGGTTTTTTTTCTTAATCAGAACCCACATTTTCATTCATAATTATTTGAGGTGCTCTTGCTAATAATATATACTACAAAGGAAAAAGAAATTATACCAAAAAGTTAATAACAGCAATATATCCAAATTAAAGTTGTATACATATGCCTTTAAGCTTCACAAACCATAACCTTTTTCTTTAATTAGTAATATTTATCAAGCTAGCAGCTTCTTTCTTTTTTTTTTCTTTATTTTATATATAATTTATTAGTTAATCATGTTTGAGCCGATCAACCCATTGTATATGGAGGTAAATCATTCATAATAATGGTTTTCTCTATTCATAAAACTCGAACTCTATACCGAATCAATATTTGAACCAACCACTTACTTTTTTTTTTTTTCTTTTCCTTCTCTTTGTTTGGTGTTTTCTCCGATTAAAAGAAAAAATAAGGACATGCATATGAAAAATGTATAATTAATTTTGAGAACTTTAATTTCTTTTCTTGTATTTGTCGTTTTAGGTCTACTTGGACGACTATATATATACCTATACCAGTTGAGGAAAGGATTAATAAATATGAATATGAAAGCAGTTTCTTCTCTCCAAATAAATTTCAAAAGATACTGAATTTCGCATCTCTGATTTGAAAAGCATCCGGTGCTTTCTGCTCTGCCTACGCAACATGTAACATCGGCCAACCTTTTTCTCCCCACCCAAACATACATTTTATTATTTAATTTTTGGTTAAAAATGGTACGTGTAAATATTAAATCATACGGTTTGACAATTCATTGCAAGGCAAATGTGAGAATTTTTTTTTTTGGTGAAGGAACTAGATAAATAGTAATAGTTATTTGGCTGGCAACTATAATACATGCATGCCATGCATTAGGTCTATTTTCCTATATGTTGGCCAGAGCTTACTTTCATATTGATGGATTTTTAACGTGATTATGGACGCTCATTCCCTTAATTTCTTTATTGGATTATTAATTAAAGTATATATAAATATTATTTGACATATGTAATATTATGAGAAGTAACAAATTTTACTACACTTGCATGTATAGATGATCCACATGCTTCACTTAGGTTTAATTTTTCATTTATATATATACATATTGGGAATTAAGCAAATGAAAATTTTCATGTACATGCACGGATGGATGAGGGGGAGTAAGCAGGGGTCTTGCCCTCCTCCCACCCCCCTCTTGAAAGCTCATTGATTCATAAGTGAACCATTGAAAGAATTTGAAATTATTTCAGTTTCGCCTCCCCCAAATTTAGTTATATTATTTCATTTAGCGTTTCCCTCAAACCAATTGGATCCGCCCCTGTAGAAGCACCATGGAATCATATGAATTCTTTTCGAAATGGAGTAATAATTTTAAATTGTAAGTATATATAGCCCTCATCACTTGGGGTGAAGAAGATATGGCATTTAACCCCTCATCAAAGCCCAAAAAAGAAAGACAAAAAACAGTATTTAGCCACAAACGCCGCTCCTCTCTAGCTCCAAAAGCTTACAAATTTTCTTCTACGTAGCCAAAAAAAAAAAGAAGCAAGGTAAAGGAAGATAAAAGAGTAAAGGTAGAAGAAGGGTTGAGGTTGAGGGACCCAAAACAAGAAAGGTAAAACAGAAAAAAGAATGGAAGTTGAAGTAGCTATATAATTAGCACTTAGCAGGCTCTTTAATTATATTTAATTTAAGAGTTATGTAGAGAGAGGAGAGTGATCTTTTTGGCTTTAGTTAATTTTTTGTTGTCCCCCCAATGTCCATAAAAAGAAGGGATAGAATGCCATTGCCATGGAGCTTTGTATTTCTACCCGGATTCACCGGGGAGAATATCTGCACGCCATTTTCATAATTCATATTCATTTCCATTCATTATTTCTTAAACTTATAATGACTGACATTGCCATACCCTTTTACAACTTTTAATTCAAGCTTCAAATATATTAATTATATTACAATTTACAAGTACATTATACTACATATTTTACTAATTTATTGAGTATAGTGCCTTTGAATTGATGTTGAATTTTTGTTCCAAGTTGCGCCACCCTAAGCAATATTTGGAGACCAAAAGTGCCCTTTTTTATGTCGAAGTTGTGTCATCTTGTTCCTTAATCAACCTCTAGTTTGTCTTTCTTTCCTGCCTAATTACCCAGATTGGTTATAAAGTTCATATCCAGATTCTTGCTAGCACCTAAGACCAATCAGTTGAATTCTAAGTGTCATCTTCACTCATTTAGTTAGTTATTTCTGGCACATGTATCTCATTTTTATATGTCAACATGCAAAAGTTTAGCAATAAAACTGAAATGTGTTCTTAATCTTCCGCAGCACTTGGTTTCTTATTCGAGGCGGATTGACCTACTATTATAGTACAGGTAACACTTGGTTTAATTCACTCAAATGTCTCATACCAACCTGTCTCACGACAAATAAAACGAGTATTTTACTTCGGAGTGAATGATGAGACATGAATATGATCAAAGTGGATAAATTAATGGGGTGTATAAAATGATGGAAATATGATAAAAGAGACAAGAACTTGTTTCATATTCTAATATGATGATATGATTCTATTCATATAGAATTCAAGAAAGCACAAGACTTGAAACCAGGAAAAAAGAAGTTTGGGAAGTGGGAACATGATCCTGGAATATTCATGCCATTAACTGCATGCTGAACCCTAATGAAAGCTTGACTTAACCAATCTCTCTAACCAAAGTTCTGTTCCCTTGTTTGGTTTCTTTGACTCTTAACGGCTCTTTCTTCTACTGCTACCCCATCAGGCACTCAGCAATGTCAGTTATGTCACTCACTGCAAAAAGCCAATGACAAAAATCTCCCCACATTTCTCCACAATTATCAAGAAAGCTTTGGACACCATTTCCTTGAGAGTGGGCGGATTCCCAGACTAAAAGAGAGGGAAAATGTCCCTCCCTCACTCTCTCTCTCTTTCCCCTGTTTCTTTCTTTTTTCACTTTTAATTCCATTGAATCCAAAAGTCTTTTACAATGATTATAAATCAAAGTGCACATGAGCACTGTGTTAGAGAGTGAGAAGATACAGTTCTTGGCTACTTGCACAAGTTCTGAACTTTTCTACTCAAATTTTTCTCCAAAATGCAGCTCTAACCCATTACCCACTCCTAATTCCATGTTCATTCTTACATTTTAGCAAAACCTAACCTTCCAAAAACCTTAAAACCTTTTGGACCAAAAAAAAAACTTAAAACCTAACCAAAACTTACCACATTTCTGTTCTTTCAGCAACAATGTTGTTCAGGAAGTACTGCATTGTCTTATTCTTTTGCCTCAGTTCATTTGCTCCACTTGGCAAAGCAACATTCAACCTCACATTTCCCATCCCACATCCCAACCCTGATGAAGTTGTTCATGATGTTCAAAGGTACAATGTAGTATGCTTTTCTGCCTCTCTGTTTTCTGCTCTGCCATTTTCTTTCTTCAAATCTTTTCCAAAGCTTATATTTTGAGTAAAAATGCTGTCTTTCTTACTCTTTGTGATGACCCATTTTTGCTTACATTAGTTTGTTGTTAAAGGTTTAGTTCTTGGAAGGTTTCTGTATCTGCATTGTCATTTTCTTGGACTAGTCTTTTTCCCCTGCATTTTGCTCTGTTTTCCTGCTTTAGTTTCAATCTTTAAACCTATAATAATAATCAAAGCTGTTTTCTAGGGTTTTACTACTTGCTTTACTTTGTACTCCACTTACCACTATACCACTATCACTCTTCTTTATTTGCTTTTTTATCTTTTCTTTTTTAGCCTATTGCACTTTAATTTTGTTAGGTGTGTCCACAAATTTTGTTATTTACTCTACCCTTGTCTGGTAGGTATTGTGATAAGTAGGGTCTTAAATCTTTCATGTTTTGTAATAACTCTGCACATCTCAATAATTCCCCACAACATGATGCAGGAGAGTAAATGCTTCAGTTTCAAGAAGGCAAACTCTCCAATTTACCCAAGAAGATGAATCCAATTGCCTAACAGGCAACCCCATTGATGACTGCTGGAAATGTGACCCTAACTGGCCCAACAACCGCCAAAGGCTAGCCGATTGTGCCATTGGGTTCGGTCAATATGCCTTAGGAGGCAAAGGGGGTGAATATTACATTGTGACAGATTCCTCCGATGATGATGCTGTTAACCCTAAGCCTGGAACTCTTAGATATGCTGTGATTCAGCCTGAGCCACTATGGATTGTGTTCCCAAGTAACATGTTGATTAAACTGAAACAAGAACTTATTTTCAATAGCTACAAGACTTTGGATGGGCGTGGGGCTAATGTGCACATTACGGGCGGTGGCTGCATTACTCTTCAGTATATCAGCAATGTCATTATTCACAATATTCACATTCACCATTGTTATCAGTCAGGTAAGAATATCATTCATTTCTACACACTTTTTTTGGTTATTGTTGTCATGAATATGAATAGATTACTTGAGTGAATAAGGAATAGTATCATAGGAGGATATGGAATAACTTGTGAAGGGAGATTTTATCTTATGATTGATTATCTCACTTTTTTGAAGCAAATATCCTATAAAGTTAATCAAGATTAGGATTCCTTTCATTTTCTTTTTGCAAGAACAAGTTCCAAATAGACAACACAACAAAAATTTCAGATGAATCCAAATTTTCCACTACCTAAACTTTCAATATTTCCATTTTTTTTCTCACCCTCTACTTTGACAATTACTACTAGATTTTTTAGAGCAATGCATTAACACTTGTGCAACAAATTTGTTTCTAAATAGGTGAGGCTAATGTGAGGTCAAGTACAACTCACTATGGGTGGAGAACAAAATCAGATGGTGATGGAATCTCCATCTTTGGGGCCAAGGACATATGGATAGACCATTGCTCCCTTTCCCATTGCAAGGATGGGTTGATTGATGCAGTGATGGGATCAACAGGGATAACAATCTCAAACAATTTCTTCTCCCACCACAATGAAGTGATGCTTTTGGGTCACAGTGATGACTATGAGCCAGACTCTGGCATGCAAGTCACCATTGCCTTTAACCATTTTGGAGAGAAATTGATTCAAAGAATGCCTAGATGCAGGCGAGGGTACATTCATGTTGTTAACAATGATTTCACACAGTGGGAAATGTATGCCATTGGAGGTAGCGGTAACCCTACCATTAACAGCCAAGGAAATCGTTACACTGCCCCAATTAACCCTAATGCCAAGGAGGTAATGTATAATACTATAAAGTACTATTATTATACTAATGTTACTGTTTTTGCTTTTTGATTTTGGTTAATTAAACAAGTTTCTAAGTTTGAAATAAGGCACTTAATCACCGCAAATTAAGTACTTTTTTCAAGGGTGGGGTCGTTTGAAAGTGAAAGTAATTGAGAAGGTTTTTGAAGAGGGTTTCTAAAGCTGGAAACCATTTTTACTTATAATAGTTTGCACAGAGTTCTAACTTTCTTTCCTTCTCTTTATTTTCAATGAGATAAGCCTTTATGGTCTATTGGTCTTCATCCTAGTAGCCTATTGGTCCATTAAACAAATCTAAGTAAAGGATTCTATGTCCACTTTTTCAATATCCTTGTCCTTTCTTTAACATAACATCATCACTAGTAACTTTCATATACAGTTTTAATGATTTATCTTTCTGGTTTTTTTGACAGAAACAAAATCCTAACACTATTCTAAGAATTGGGTATCCAAAATTTTCTTAATCAAGTATAGCTAAATAGTGTATAAACAGATTATGATTATGTAAACATTGTGCAGGTGACTAAAAGAGTGGACACATCAGAAGGAAATTGGAAGGACTGGAATTGGAGATCTGAAGGTGATATAATGGTAAATGGAGCCTTTTTTGTGGCCTCAGGTCAAGGAGTTGAGGTCAAGTATGAAAAAGCCTACAGCGTTGAGCCTAAATCTGCTGTTCTCATTGAACAGCTAGTGATGCACGCTGGTGTTCTTGGAGTTGGTGGCAGGTAAATTTTTTACTGCACTTTTCTTTGCCTTTAACTTTTCTTTTCCCTTTATAAAAAAACTCAATTTTCTAAGTATAAATCATGTTCCCATGTGGGTTAGGGTTAGGCCATTGAAGAATTCTAATGGGGCTAGCCCAATTTGAAGAAAGATGGGTTTTTTTTTTTCTCTCATTTTTTGACGGGCCTATTGATTTGATGTCTTGCCAAACTTTCTTATTCATAGGCCATGGTTGGTTGGTCCAAAGTGACTAGTATAATAATTTCAGGCGCCTTGTTGAGGCACTAGAAAGATGGTACATTTTTTCAGTAGTCACTAGGCAAATTTTTTGCAGAACTTTATGGTGAGTCTAAACTTGAATGATGGGCAGGGACAACAACTTAGGGAAGTGGAGCAGTGGAGCCGGTGGTGGAACCGGTTTCAACTCAGGCGACGACGACGATGGCGGTGATGATGACTATTCAGATTATATGTCAGGAAGCAACATGCCATTGTCTAAACCTGCACTTTTCTCTCTTTTTATTGCATTGTCAAGCTTTTTCTTGTTGTACATTACACCCCAATCATCCATGCTATAACACCAACCAAAAGGACAAGTTAAAAATGACTTTGTTTGTTTCCTCTTAATTCTACCAGCTTACAAAAAAGGGGAAAAAAAGCTGGTCTTTAAATTATCAGAAATTAACTTCCACTATCTTTTTTTGGCTGGCTGCTGATTTTTTTAACTTCCCCATTTTGCAAAGTTCATTTAAAATTAATGTAGCATTTTTCATATGATTCTTTTTTTTCTTAAAAAATGAAGATCAAATCCTTTAGTTAGGATAAAAAGTGAAGATTATTAAGCAAGTTGATTAAGTAAGAGGGTTGGCTTGAATTAATGTCTGCAGAACAAACATGAAACTATGTATAATATTGAGGCCATGATAAGGTATTTTATTTGGAGAATCCTAACATGCTAAGAGAGAATTTTGTCTCCACCAAAATGAAACACATATTATTAATATTTTAAAACTCACCAACTCATTGTTTAGCCTCTTTTTCACTTTTGGTGACCTTTTTGGAGTTCCTATCCAGTTAACTTAAGATTAACTGGTTCAAGAATTTCTTTTTGAAGATTTAATAAACTTCTTATTAGATTTATGAAAAGAGTATAATTTGGATATTCTTATCTCTTTTGATTAAGAATCTATTGAAAAATCTTTCTAGCATATCCTTATCAACTAAGAGTACTATCATCCCTTGAGCAAGCAAGTACTACTTAAGATTCTCAACAGATAGAAATGAGACCAACTATATAATTGAAAGAAAAATAGTAAAGAAATAAACAATGGGAATATTTTTTTTTGGTACGAACCCATATCTGATATGGGTCCCAATTAATTTGAAGTCGAGTCGCATCAGACCCCAAACAGAAAAATATATTGGAAAATCTCATTTTTCTGAATATAATAATGCAATATGATAATTTTCTATTCCAAGAATCCAAAATAGAACTTATGTCTTTGTACATTTATGGCTACAACTTTGCAAATTGCAAATTGCAAATTCATTTCTAGGCCACTCATTTGCCACTAAAAAGGCTCTTTGTCTCTCTGCTATTGCAATTTTCAACTTTATATCCAAGCAAAGGCTATAGTCTAAAAACTTCTGGCTAATAAAAATCTGAAAAAAAAAAAATCATTTTAGTGTGTTTGGACAGATAGACAAAAAGATGATGTACTTCCATAATACCCAAATGCAAAGTCCTAAGATTTTTTTAAAAGAATTTAGAGGAATATGTGATCTAATTTCTTCCCCTTGAAAGCATATTTGGTGACGTTTACTAAATCCAGTTCAGTTCATGTAGCTAAGAATGTCTTTGCTCCCACTTCACAGGCTAGCCTTTGCTAGTTGCTGATAATATGGATAAGATTATCTTTGTTTATTTATTAGTACACTTGACCAACTTTGTTGGCCCTATCAAAATTATGCAATATTAGCATCTAAACATTGCTCATTGCTGGCTTTTCTAGCTAATCAAGTGTTTGTTATGATCTGATGAATGCTGATACACCCCCCCTAGCCCGAAGCCGCCCCCGGAAGATAAAGGAAGAATAAAAAATGGGGTTTCTTTTTCTGATCCCATGCTTTGCAAATGTTTTCCCAGAACCTGGTTTGGAAAATACTTAATATGGTTTGATTTGGACATGGAACATGTCTTTTTCACCTTTTCTTACTTTGATAGTTGAGTTTCCTATGGGAATTAAACTATGACATCTTTGTTAGTAATGATTAATATTGGTAATCTATTGTGTGTGGTAGGTTAGTAGAGTGCCGGACTTTTAGTTCTAGTCACGAAACGTTTCATCCATGGCAATCTTAAGTACAAAAATATATGTATATAGATACAATGTTTTTAATACTTTCCTTCCCTTCATTGTCTGTTGTTCTTAAATTCCATCAAGAGTCAAATTGTCAGTGATTTCAGATGCTGTCCTATGTCATATATAATTGAACATGTTAGGACATAGGAAAACAGAGAAAAAAACAGAGAAAAAAGTGGGGGAATCATGTTGCATTTTCATTTACTTTGGCAAATTTCAAGTTACCAATAATAATAAGTTTACCATTACAAGGGAACTCAGTTAGTAGGGACTGAATGTTGATCACCATCATTTTTAGTCTCTTATCTTTTTTGGATATGTTTATTATTATTCCTTAAACATAGAAATAATTATATCAGAAGAGAAAATAGAGGTAAAAAGATCTTTGAACTTAAGCAAATGTTGCTGAAATCAGCCATTGATCACAAATTGTTTCACTTTCACATATTTAAATCCTCTTCATATTCACATTATTATAACAATGGTATTTTATTCCATGTTCCATAGGGAGTCTGAACATCCCCATAAATCATTCTCCTGGGAAACCCATGATGGATAACAGTAGCATGAATCTGTACTATTACAATCCTCCTGAGATATTATTTCACTTTGATCACTTGGAAACTCTGATATCCAATCTGATAACCGGGTTTCGTATGGTGAACTTGTAAGATTAAAATCTGACTGCCCAACAGCTTCATAATTAGATCTGTTTTCAGTATCCAAAATATCATCACAAGGCTTGTAGCTTTCAGCATTGTAATTCTGGACACTGCTACATTCTCCTTGAAACAAGAACAGTTGTCTTCCATTGTCTCTTCCAAATTGGAAATTTTCTGTTGATTCAAACCAAGTTGTTAGCAGAAGTAGGCAGAGTTAATAACAGAGTGACATGAAGAAACATTAAGGGAAATTGAACTGCACCTTGTTCTTGAATCATTGCTTTCTTCCTTAAATGAGTTCTCCAGTAGTTCTTGATCTCATTATCAGTTCTTCCCGGTAACTTCCTCGCAATCATTGACCATCTGTCAAAAATCATGTTTAGACTTCACAGACAGAAAACTATAGCAAAACTGGCAAAAAAAAAAAAAAAAAAAAACTCACTTGTTGCCCCATCGTTCATGAAGTTGCAGAATGATCTTTTCTTCTTCAGCACTGATATGACCATGTTTGATATTGGGACGCAAATAGTTCAGCCATCTCAATCTGCAACTCTTCCCACTTCTCTTTAGACCTGAAAGTACATAAACAATTTTCTCTATCAGAAAAAAGAAAGCTTGCAACACAAGAAAAATGAATCATCATCAAGATCAAAATGTTTCTTATACCAGAAACCCTAGCAACATAATCCCATCTCCGGCTTCCCAAAAGTTTCACAAAAGTTATTAATCTCTCATCTTCTTCCTCATGCCAAGGCCCTTTACGCAAACTTTCTCCTTGCATGGCTGCAGCTGTTTCATAAGCCATTTTTTTTTCTTTCTCTTTTTTCTTTCTGTTGCAGATGACAAAAGGGAAGGCAGTTTCAAGTCTTCTTATATGAGAAACCTAGGTGGCAAAAAGCGTGGTTTAAAAAGCAAAAGAAAACGTGACCAGAAAATCTTACATGGCACAAGCATAGCTGGAAAACACTTAGTTTTGTGGGAACTCCACAATTGGCTTAACATGATTTCATTCTAAATAAGGTTTTTTTGTTAATTAGGTCATTCATAGATTGTCTCTAATTTGCTTTCAAATGGATCAAGTTCTATCCCTTTTTGCATCATCATTCCTGGCAGTATTTGCAGATGTGGGTTCTTAACTCTCAACAAAATAAACTATCAGTTCTAGTTTTGAATGTTAGCAGACAGCTAAAGTCCTTTGCCAAGAACTGCAATATTTTATTGCTAGTAAACGTGATACGATCGGTAAAGTGAAGATTAAAGGATTTGGATAGTGTTTTAGAAGGTCATAGAGAAATAGAATAACAAAAAATGAATCTTGAACTAAGATCTTCTATCTTCCTTTAGCTTGTGTTAAGATCAGTCTTATCTCCACTTATTGATTCTTTTGTTAAGGCATTATGAAGCATATCACTGAAATTTATAACATTTTTTCATTTATCTCATGAATTAAACCTGAAATTTTCACATCTATTATTAATAAAAAATTAAAGGATTGAAAGAAAAAATCTGGTTTCAGTTGTCTCTTTCTATCCATTAACATGCTTGTCCTTCGGTGTGGACAGCTTCAAAAAAATAAGAAAAGCAGCCTCTTAATCCTGGAAAATACCATTCTTCTTAAAGGCTAAGGTCCCATCTTAGCCACCTATTATAATGATAAGGCATTTTAATGGAAATGAGTAATAAGTCAGTTCTATGAATGATGCAAAGGATATTGGGAAGGATATTTGATTGAAAATGGCTGCCATAGCCCATAGGGGCTCGGCAACTAAAGCTCTCAGCCTCTTACGGGTCCCCTTTAGGACGGTGGGCGGTGGCCAATCAGCAAGGGCTGCAGTTTGAACCTTAGCTCTTTATTGAGGGTCTATCATTCATATTCATCCCCCTCTAGGGAAAAAGAAGCACACCATCAAAAGATTGCTTACATCAATGGAAGTTCTTAGTGGAAGTGTCAAAACTAAAAGCTCCAACGACACCATGTTTATTCAAATTGATGAAGAAAACTCAAAGACATTACTGTCACTGTCACAGTATATGAATTCTGAGATGAAAATTTCATAAAAGTATAATATGACCCACAAGGACCACAACAAAGCCTCATATGTCATCCAACATACCTCTCCTGACCGTAACAGTTAACCTCTAAAGGGAAAAATGATAAAGAAAATAGTAGAAGTATCTTATCTACATTACTCTGCTTGTCTACATGCTGCAACTCTTCATTGCAACAATAGTTCCGAATTGCCTGCAAGCCCAATTTGCCACGGCCTCTTCTTACAATAACTAAAATGCCTTAACTGTTAGCGATCGATGAATGACTTATTCATGAGGTTGACAGCATCATCCATGAACTGCATTAGCAATAGAATTTATCAGATAGTAATAGTAAGAAGAGCCAAAATCATATGTACTTAAAAATTTCTTCAGAATTACAGAAACCAGCCACAGAGACTAACTCTTAGTTCAACAATCTGATCTTCTACTCCAATCCAATACAAGCATGTAATGTTTATGTTCTTAATATGTTAGGATCTGAATGCAAAACCATCTAAATTATGCATACAACAAAATCCACTTTTTCCAATAAATAAAGGGCTCCAGGCCCACCCCTCCAAAGTATGGGCTTTTGGACTCCCACCTTCATCTAATATCCTCCAGAGCCACAAGACCATGGGACTTTGGACTGATAAGCTTAACAGAGGAGTTAACAGTGTTTCAAGTAGCACCTGAGCTAATCTGTCTGTTAATGAACTTCTTGTAGTTCTTTGGTGAAAATCATTACTTGGTTTTCCAGCAAAAATTCAATGTAAATAGTTGGACTGCCATTAAATGCCACAGTAATACAAAGTGGAGCAATCTCACTTCGACCTGACCAAGCTTAATGCCTAGAGACCAGAAATGTAAGAACATATCTTGGCCAGAAAAATTAGTTTGGCATAAAAATCTTTTCAAACACAAAACTACAAGTTTCTGCTCTATCAGAAACTTCTTGATCAACACTATAAAGCTTTTTTTAATGATGTTGACCAATTTCAAATGCACATAGAACAACTTCACTCTGAAAAGGTCATTAAGATTAACAAGTGAGCTCAACAATAAGTCTGTGTGTGAGTGAGTGAGAGAAAGAGAGAGAGCAAATGGAAACTATAGTGTTTTACCTTCCCAAGTAGCTTTAATTCTTTATTAACCGGTTCCAAAAATTTTAGGTTAACTTCAATTGGCCACACCTGTCAATATGAAAAACAAGAATACATTAACAAATATGTATACCAAACAAGGCTTACACCAAAACACATTAGTAAAGAAAAAATTTTACATATGTATACCAGACAAGGTCTAAGTTTCAGATCAAGATAAAGGACGGAAGTTCATCTTTTGAGTTTATGTTGTCTTTTCCTAGAAAGTATTAAACTCCAGAATATTACTTCAAATGAAATTAATCAGTAAACTAGTCATTGGAACTACAAGCTATCACACCCTTCCAAAAGTATGAAGCTTAAAGTTCAAAACTTCAAAATAAAAATTCAATCAAATGCATGCATAAAAAAGAAGATATAACTAGAGAGAGCGAGAGCCTAAAGTCAATTGGAATGAGGAAAAAAGAATCATGCAACAAAGGCTGCAAACTACATCGATACATTAGACAATTCAATTCTGTTAAGATTTATATGCAACAGTGTCAATGTTCTCAAAAAGTTTTCAACAGGACTGAACTCTTAATACCCCAAGATAAAGCCTTTCTTGCAATATATGACTGGACTAAATAACCTAAACTACCCCAACTGTTTCATTCCCAAAACTCCATACCGCAATGATACCCTTTTTTTGTATTGAAACTACTCTTTATGAATTGATAAGAAACTGATGACAACAAATTAGATAGATTTCTCAACTAGCAATTTGTTACTAAATTATCACTTCAAGGAGAGCATAAGCATTTAAACTGAAAATTCAGGGGGAATGAAATACCTTAACACCAAGTAATCTAACAGGTGCAATCTGGCCCGGAACAATGCATTCGGGTCCTGCCGCCTCCACAATGGCATCTGTTGCCAACCCACTTCCAATAGGATCCGGGTGCTGCAAAAAAACAGAGGAAAAAAGAAATCCCAAATTCGTTTCTTTAGAAAGGAGAAACAAAAGATACAAATATTGTTAAGAAGAAATAAAAAAAAAAGGGGGGGGCAACCTTCATGACGGCGAGTGCATAATTGGAATGAGGAGTTTGAGCTATACGCAAAACAGGGGAGTGGTGAATTCTAGGAATGGATTTTCCGGCGGAGGCCCTCCATGGAGCGTCCTTCTGCATAGGAGCTCCTCCTTTCTTCGACATGCCTTGTAATTTTTCGTCGTTAAATTAATGATGAAAAGGGAAAAAGCTTTATGGGTTTTGGGGTTTGGGTTTCAACTTTGAACAGAAGATAGCAGAGAAACGAATGGAAATTGAGAAGCTGCGGAAAGTGTGGATATCTTTAATTTCTGAAGAAAAAAGCTGAGGCTTTTTCCAAGCTGTTTTGTTTTTATGTTTAAAAATTTATCTTTACTTTCAAATAGGATAAAAGCGTCATTATCATTTTTTTAATGATTAGTAGTTATTTTTGGCTTTAATTTCTTATTTACAAAAAAATTTAAAAAATTATATTTCTCATCAATTTATATTTAAAAACCAATTATTTGCATTTTGCCCTCAAAGACAAAAAGAAATTAGAAAAGCGATTTAGCATTTTTTTTTTTTTTTAAAAAGAAAATTTTGAACAGCAAAGACAATCTAGAACATGACATGAACAGGATATGGAACATGTTTCTGGTACTAAAAATTCAGATATCATTGGGAAAATTTCAGTTCCATAATTGGGTTTGATTGCATTTCTTGTCGGCTCGACAGCTTTCTAAAGTTATCTTCAGAAACAGAAGAAAAGTGTTCTAATCTGATGTAATAAAATGCATCACAAAATCAAGAACTATCACCCAACTTCTATCTACCTTGTCTCCTAAATCCTAACCATTTGCCTGTTTGACAGTTTTTAGTAACATGAAACCAACCAAAGCAAGGTAGGCATAGTATTGAAATATCCAGCTGCCAGAATTTGAATAATTTTGATTTTGATCCTAAAGGAATGAAAATTACAAGTAGAAGAAGAACAAGAATTATGAATACAATCTAAAAAATCTGATACTTCTGTGTTGAGAGAACAAATAGCGTGACAAAAAAAAAAAAATACAAAAGTCGTTCCTCACAGATAATCTGCAGCATGTTACTAACAAATTCCATACATTTTAAATTACATTTTATAGCTGCTCTTTCTCAGGTATCTTCAAATGATCAAATTGAGATCAAAAATAAAGATTTGAAAAGAAAAGGAGAAAAATTAGACAAAAATAGGAAAAAAGAATACCACCAAAACGGAGAATGGCAAAGTGTGTCACAGCCATCATTCTCCAAATCCAACCATTTTCTTGTGGTGGACAAACAAACTCTCTGATTAATCAGTTAGACTGTAACCATATCGTCTCCCCCTCTCTGTGCTGCCACGTCGGCCAGTTTTTTCCATGTCATCTCTCGTTGCTCTTCTACATCTCTGGCTCGGGCCTCTTTCTCTGCGAATTGTCTCTGACACTCTTCAAATAACTCAGCATCCATTTCCATGAACATCTTACGCACATTCACGGTCAACCCATGAACTGCCTGATTCCAGTGACTGGAGATATTTCTCTCCAATGCCTCAAAGATGATTGGTAGTACCACCTGCCGATTCTGGGCAATTAAACTCACGATATGCTCATTGTTCCACAAGAAAAGGGCTCTTTCTGCAACCTGCAATGTACATTGTGTTAGAAATAGTTCGGAAGAAAATTCTCATCTTATCGCTTGCAACGAAGGTAATTTTGAAACCAAGATATCTGAAAACCAGTATAGTGTATATACTTGCAATGAAGATAATTTTGAGAAGAAAATCGCTATTTCCTTTTTTGGTAAAATTGTGTTCATGAGCTAGTATGAATGAAAAATGAAGGTAAAACAACTAAAGAGAAACAACAGGAACGGTAACACTAGAAGGAGCTTTCTAACCAAACCCCCAAGTTAATTTCATTGTTTGAGAAAAGATAGAGATAAAGAAATATATTATGGAAACTAAAAAACAACTGCTACTGCAGATATATTCTGTTCATACCACTACAGTGCTACAATAACAGCACATAGCTTCATTGCTTCTTTCATATAGCTATCAAGGAAACAAATTCATTGACAGACTTCAACATTTAGGCTAATTTGATAGCATGAGCTTGAAGAGGACTATAGTACAGGGCCAAAATGAAGGCCCTAATTCTAAAAATTGGCACAAATGAGTATCTAGGGCCAAAAGGAAAATCAATTAATATGGGGAAAACCTTTAAAGGATATAGGCCTTTGGTTCATCATATATCTGTCCCTAAACTCCAAAACTAACTGGTTATAAGTGTAATTTAGAGTCACATTGCATAACCATAAAACAGTATCTACAAATAAAGAGGAAGACAACAAAAATCAATGATGCAAGACCACATAAAGCAAAAGCAATTGATATTTTTCTTTTTGACTAAATCTAAGCCAATGCAAAAGCATGACACGGGATCCCACTCAAATAGGCATATATTAACTCCACCATGGGAGAAAGATGAGACTAGTAGGTTACTGAATTGGAGCCTGAGCAACTCTACAGTTCAGTTCTTTTAATTGAAAGAGTGAGGCCAATGAATGGCAGTGTACTGTTCAAAACAGCAAGACTTTCCTTTTAAACAGATCAGAAAAGAGAAAACTCAATCTATGCAACACCTTCTCAAACTCCCAATAGTTTCACAAGCACAAAAAGATACATAGAAGAACCAAAATGTTAGTTATAGGATAAAAATCATAAGCCGACAACAAATGGCATCAAAGCCAATTACTATAATGATGGACATGGTTGTAAATCCAATAACTTAAGTTCACATCCTTGAAAAAATTCCCACATGCCACAATTTTGGATTCTAATGGTTCCTAAAGGTATTGCCAACAACATATTCAAAAGACAAAAGCCCTTAAATATAAATATTACCTGAAAATGAGAGCTATTAAGGCAACGGGCAATTGTTCTGAAAAGAGGAACCATGCATCGTTGGAACTCTGCAGACTGCGTTGCTTCAAGTACTTCCTCAAGTTCTCCAAGGAAGAGAACTTCCTTCTGACAATTAGTCAAAGGCCAATACTTTAATAGCCCTCTAATAACCGTATCAGCCAGCTTATAATCCTTCTCAACAAACTGAGTAATACAATAAGACAATTGCTGGTGATACATAGCAATGGGCTTCGGCTTATGCAAAGGAATCAACGCTCTAACAAGGAACAACTTATGTTCCTCCTTCATAGGCAAAGCAAAACCATTAATAATACTTCCTAGAATCTCCAAAAGCTCCCCGATCCCGCTATGCCTCTCCGTTTCATATATAAACCTATAGAAAATATTGTTTATGGCCTTCCTAATAAATGGACGATGCACCATGAATTTACCGTAAATCCTATGAAGAATCGTTTTCAAATACTCTCTTTCCCTGGGATCCTCGGAATCAAACAAATCAAGCAACTTCAAAACAAACGAATGATCAATGTATCTCTTGGCAACCTTAGTGTCCGTGTCGGAAGACACAACATATCTCAAGAGAAGCTCATAAACAAGCTGTAAATGCGGCCACGAAGGTTCCAAATAGGGTTCCTCTTCTTCAGGATCCGTAGCTTCTTGCCCGGTATTCTCGTGAGGAGCTGGAGGGAGGCACCGGAAAATGTTGATTCCGACCATTTTAATCATCTCTTCCTGACACATCTCCGTGATTTTGCCCGAACCGGATTGAATAAAATCGACAAGGTCCAGCAAAGTTTGCCGCTTGATTTCTTTTTCCCGGACCGATTTCAAGGTGTCGGAGAAATCGAATTGGAAGCAACAAACCTGTAATTTTCGCAAGAACAAGTTTTGTCTCTCCGAAACTGCTACGTCTCGAAATAACGGCAAGGGTTCCACGGAGCCCATCGGAGGTGGAATCGCAGGGGCGCCGGGATTTGCGCCTGAAGCCAACGGCCCTGCCCGAGAAGCATGGTTGACGGTCACATTGGGGGCTGGACCCGACCCAGGATTGCGGGAACCCGGTGGACCGAATCCGTATAAAGATGGATCCGTTGAATCCGATTTGGAGGGCTTCTTATGCCCTCCTTTCATAATCTTCTTCAACATTTTTGACAAAAAAAAGGTTTTAACAAAAAAAACCTAATTCAGATTAGGTTGACTAATCAAGCTAGGGATTAGAAATTCGACGGCGGCAATTTTCAGATTTCAATGGATCAGCATGCATGGATTCATTGCTCTTTGAGAAACAAAATTCAAAAATGGATCTGAGAGAAGAAAAAACAAACGATTTTAGATTAGAGGAGGAGAAAGAAGCTTCCCATCGATTTTTTCTATTCAGCTCTTTTTCTTCTTCTGAAATGATTGGAATTTATTACCGTTGATTGTTCGGAAATTTGGGGAGAGTCATCTGAAAAGGCAGATCGCCGGAATGTGGTCAGCTGATCCAACGGTGGCGGTGTTCCGGCGATCAATCTGACGGACCAATTTAAGGAAAGAGAAAGAGAGAGACAGAGAGAGAGTGACGATAGTGGAGGGTAATTAAGGGAACGAAAAGCTTTTAAAAAAATGAAAAGAAATGATTGCAATAAACGCCTTTATAAATAGTTTTTTTTTCGTAAAATCAATAATAAAAAAAAACAGTTTTATTTCAAATTAATTAAAAAAAAATTGTATATTTAATCTTAGGTGTTTCTAAATAATCATTTTTTTTATTATTATAAACAAATAAGGATATTTTTATTTTTTATTTTTATTTAATGTAATATTTTTTGACGTTGTTTGTTATACACGTGGCTTACGAGTGAAGAATGGGCAAAACCTAGGCCCACATGAAGATCTACGTGGAATTATAGATTGTTTGGGTAATCCGAAGTTTAAGCATCTGAGAAAATTTTGGATCCTATTAGATAGTTTGAGTTTTTTTTTTTTCCTCATTCATTAATGTATAATTAAGAAAATTGAATTAAGAAAATAAAAGTTTGATTTATTTTTTGGTTAAAGATTCCTAATTTGTCTAAATTGTCCAATGCATGGTAATATTTTGAATCTTTTTCGTTAGATCTTGTTAATTTTGTAGTTATGTTATTTTATTATCAAAATTAATTGATTAATTAGTGTGGTTGAACTTTAGGTTGTTTTCTACTATGAAGACTAAATTTCCCACATGCTTTCCAAATCTAATTATTCAAATTTAACCAAAAGTACTACTAACAAGAAATCAAAGCAAATTACTATTACTAAAATTCACATAATCAACCTTATATTTAAGGAAAATTTTTTCTACACCGACATTTATTTAAGTAATTAGTTGATAATGATAATCATTTTATTTTTAAGGTATGAGTTGGAATCCTCCTTTGTTGAATAAAAACATTAAAAAAAAGCTTATTTTCATGATTTTCCTAATTTTTTTCATTAAAAATACAAAGTAATATGTTGAACTTTTAATTTCAGAATTCAGACCATTATATCATCAAGACGTCACCCATTAAGTATCTCTAATACGTATTCATTAAAAATACAAAGTAAAATATTGAACTTTTAATTTCAGAATTCAGACCATTATATCGTCAAGACTTCACCTATTAAGTATCTCTAATACGTATTCATTAAAAATACAAAGTAAAATGTTGAACTTTTAATTTCAATTCAAATCATTATATCGTCAAGACGTCACCCATTAAGTATCTCTATTACGTATTCATTAAAAATACAAAGTAAAATATTGAACTTTTAATTTCAGAATTCAGACCATTATATCGTCAAGACATCACCCATTAAGTATCTCTAATACATCATACCTACGTGTACGTATAAATCCATGGGTTAACAATATAATTGTCTTATTTCATTAATCTTTCTTCCTACCAAAAACAAAAAGATTTGGTAGCCCATTGGATTAAACAAAAAGATGAACCTAATCTTGTGCTAATTACATAATCATAATGGGTTTCCAAATGCCAATTAATCATGTTCGAAGAAACAAAACAGGCTTCTTTACTCATAGTTAGAATCATTCTCTCATATTTCTCCAAAGTCATGAAGACAAGGTTTAGAAAGAAGACAGAACACAGCATATGATCGGGTCAACCTTTTCTCACACTCTAATAACTAAGTTAGCTTTATGTACTCTTATTTATGGCCAGAGACTTGACCCTGCCTTAATTAGTAGTAGAATTGGTCTAGTCATTTTTATTTTATAGCTTGGTCAAACCTCAAAATTGGTTGCGGTCTATTTTATTATATGTATACTATCAACTAAATATATTTATTATCACATGATAATTATATATTGCCATTTATTCTCTCTTGGATAATGAGTGCCACCTTTTTTCTTTTCTTTTTTTTTAAATAAGTTGAAATGAAAACGAGTTAATTAATTACATCAATGGACATGTCAATTGGTTCGTTTCGCTGGTTTAATTAAATGGTTTAGTGGTCTTCCCTTTTATCATATTTGCAATAACTCTTAGGCATGAAAATTACATATATACATCAATGTTTGTTTAATCGAAGGGGAGAAAACTTAATTAATATGTATCTCCAAATAAGATTTTGATTTAAAATCTTGGACATAGCTCGATTTTCAATTAGTTAGCACATCCTAATGTGATAATAACAACCTTTTTTTTATCATTTTTAGGATTTAGGATTATTATTATATTATTATTTTTTTAAAGAGATTATTATATTATTATTTGAGTTTTGCTACACAGCCCGAAAAAAATTCACCCGAAATTTGGTTCCCATAATGTATTTTTACACGGTTGGTCCAGCAGACATGGTTTCATCACTACTTGAGTGGAGTTTTGCTACATGACTAGTCATGACACGTCATAGATGACAAAATTCAGGTCAATTTTTCGGGTTTTATGAAATTTCCCATATTATTAATCAAGCATGTCTTGTTGGAAAAAAGATGGAACTCAAAAGACCAATCATTTCGTTTTCGCAAAATGAAATATGTGTAAGGGATATGGTTTAGAAATGTCTATTATTTTGGTGCAGAGAGATAAGATGAAATCTTATTCCATCTTAAAAACGACATCAAAGTTGTTATCATTGAGAAGCTTAACCCCCACCAAATTCTTGCTACAAATCACCATCTCATTGGTTAAAAAAAAACTCCGATTGGATTGACTTCACCCGCTGATATAATCTTTGTTCAAGGAATAGTAGTATAAGTTTAGGGTATCCTTACAATACGAAGATATCAAGGACATAATAGAGAGTAAAAACTTAATACATTTAAATAATTTCGATAACATATACAAAATATTTCCAATATCTTTGCTTTTCGAACAAAAAAAAATATGTATGTATGTGGTTAGAAAAATCATATTGATCAGAATTTAACTTGAGTTGGTGAGTATGCATCAATCTAATAAAAGAAGTGCTCGAATGTATGATTATAAGAATTGATTATTATATATATATATATATATATAATCATATATATGTATATATTTAAGGGTTTATATATAATATACTGTTAGCGGAGTTTAGCAAACTATACAAGCGGGTTTTGAAGGGTGACATGTGTCCTTAAGGATTAGATTAAAATATTTAAAATTTAATTAATTCAGAAAATGGATATGTGTCAACTTCATAAGTCACTTATGGAGTCCAAAATTTACACCGTCGTTGTATCAAATAATAACCCTTTATTTAAATGTGACTCTTTTCATGAACAAAATCGTATGATTTTTTTTTTTATATAAAAACGGATAATGCAATAATATCTTAATAGCAAATCCTCATGACCTCTCAATGTGCAATTGGGTATATAAAAAATGTTTCAAAAAATATATTTTATCTTATTTTGTTTAATAGTAAACAAAATTTAGTACTATTATTCGAAGTTTAGAACCTTACTAGGGGTTGAGTTAGGACTTGGAAGGAGTCATAGTCAATTAGTAATAATAAAGGAATGGAAGAAGCAAGTGGCGTCAACAATTATTTTTTTAATGCTTACTCGTTTGAGTTGGTAGAAGAATTAGTGAAGAAGACATAGTACACTTCATCAAACATAATATCTTCGATTATTATATATTTTATATGCAGACATGAGCTAGTTTGAGACTTTTTAATAAAAGTGCTTTAATAAGTTTTAACCCAAAAAAGAAAAAAAAAGAATAATTAGTCTAAAACTTTAAAGTTTAACCCTAAAAAGAGTTAATAGGAGTCAAACAATCAATGTTAGTAGTAGTAGTAGTAAAGAAGATCAATGAGGAAGAGAATAAGACTTCAATATAATAATTGAATTTCCGCTATTTTTTTTTTCTTTGGTTTGGTTTATAATCTTTGAAGATGCCGTGGTTTTGTATTAAGTTGAAAATCATCCAAAGTTGCATGCCATTAATTAATAATAATGTATATATATATATATATTTTAATTCACTGATTTATTTTTTTCTTAAATCATTGTCAAACTATAAAAAGTTCAAATGTAAATAACTAAATATTACTCGTGTTTACTTCGCATATATCTTACTAATTAATCTTACTAGGTTATCTGTCCAAATCCGAAGACTTTACTTGAATGAATCGATTCTAGAAATGAATTTTGACTTATACAACTTCATAAGAAAATAATGTTTACTCTTATATACCATTGTTTCCGATGGTAGCTTAGCAGTCACCGGGTTTATCCCATCATCATCAATACAACGAGTAATCTGATTTCCAACAAAGCAAATCGTCTCCTTTCCGTTGCCTTTTAATAAAGAAGCTACAAATACCGGCAATCATGCAAATAAAGTATCCATACAATACCAAGTTAAGCCCACTTGGTTGGGCTTTAAGAAGAAGCTCCATAATAAATGAAGGATTGAAAAGAACAGCATTGCATGGTCCAACATGTTGGGCACTTATTGTTTATTTTATTAGGAAAAGTTCTTAATAGGCTAGGCTTATGAAGTTTAGCCCACTTATGTCTGATTTTGATGAACCATATATGGACCCATTTTAACGCATTGAAAACTTAGAAAATTTGGCCACTCTTTTACCCTTCGACTTCTCAAAGTTATTATGAAAAATTGTAGGCCCATGAACCCCTAGGTAAGTGTGGTCCATAATCGGTAAACAGTAATTCTTGCGATGATTAGAGGTTAGAATTCATTAAAAAACATACTCGAGTATGAGATTCTATCTGTTATAAATAGATTTTTTCTCCATTTGCTATCCAGAGTTTTGCTCTGACTAATCTAGATTCGACTCGCATCACGCACCTGATTTTGGTAGGTGAGTCTACCAACGAGGCAGTTATATGCACAAGGTCTCCATTTTAAATGGATTTGCTTTCCTACCTACCTCACAATATATGCCCCCAAAAGAAGTTCGGATTTGTGAGTGTGTTAATAAGGGATTTCACATTAACATAAATCAATCATTTTTTTTATGATAGAAAGGAGTCAATTTGAAAGTTTCAATCACTTTGCTTGGCTTTACCACCCATGAACTTTGCTTGGTATTATATGGCAATTCGGCAAATGCCATTAATAATTGAGAAAACGAATAATGTGATTGATAATTTTCTCTTCTTTTACGAGCCTACAACAATATGCCTTAGGGAAACTGAGAGATATTTAGCCAATTTATGGCAATGTGCCAAACCAAAAGAATGACAGGACAAAAGAGGCATGGCTAGAAAGTTAAGACTGTATCAGAATCAGATTTAGCCTACTGCTAAAATGTGCATCATGTGGGATATTGATAAAGATGGCTATAACGTGTTTTTTTGCAGGTACAAATGTTGGAGTAGTTTCAGTATTCAAACAAAAGATGATTTCCATGACTAAAACTTATTTTTAAATTTAAATTTAGCTACACTTTTTATGAAAGCAATCCCAGCCTAAAATTGTGTTGTGGCCATGAAATGATTAACCATATATCAAGTGTGGTAGAGATTAAAAGAGTAGTCATGGTGGTTTTTTTCACTTTTTTCTTTTGGATTTTCTTCCCCAGAGCTGGTGGGTGGTGCCTGGTTGGCCTGGTTGGCCTGGTAGGCATGGTGGCTGCTGGTGGTGGGGGACTGAGAAATAGATATTTGAAAATCAATATATATAGTGGGAGGGGGACCTAAATAGAAAATGATATTTGCTTCCAAGGTTTGAATTTGATTGCTTTAATTTTGGCCTTTTGGGGTGGCAAATCTATCAGAAAACACAGTGGGGAGATAAGTGAACCAGAAAAATACATGCTGATGAGTTGATAACTCCAAAATAAATGCAAAAACAAGGCCATTATTTGAGGTTCAAAAGTCTTTGCATTGTTTTGTCCTGTTTCTGTTTCTGTTTTCAACCTTGTCATTTCTTGATTACATGTCCAAAACTTATCAAAATTATTATTGGATGGTTGACTTATTTGGCTATGTTAAATGAAATTTAATGTCTCTAAGTAGTAACCATTTTGTTTGGGTCAAATTGGGATTCTTCTTTCATCTTTAAGTAGTAGGAGTAGTACTTCATTTCTGGGACTGGATATCTTAAATTAAATTTAATGTCTTTAAGTAACATAGTACTACTAAATTAATAACCATTTCGTTTGGGGTCAAATTGGGATTATTGGTTCCTTTCATCTCTAAATTTTAGACTTAATTAGTATAAGAACAAAAATATGAAAATGATTTTGTTTCTTGCCAAGTGGCCAGAAGCTTAGGTCATGTAATGCGAGGATTCAAACACTGCCATCAATTCCTTGCACCCAAATAAAAAAAGATGAAAAATTAAACAAAATAGAGTAAATTATACTATTATATTATTATTATATATATATATGATGGAATGTTCATCAATTAGTCAAATACACCCTGTTGGAGAATATCTTACAAGATTAAATTAAACCTTGAATCTTGCTAAGGGCATGCTTCCCATTTTACAGGGAAAAGTAGGAGGGAAATAAATAATATACAATCTAATTCAAGTGTAATTCACTTCCCATCAATTTTCACATGCAAATTCTTACTAATAAGTAACTTTTGGTCATCAATTGGCTAAGCCGGTAGTTGTTGTGCTGGTAGTTGCAGCAGCATCAGGTTTGGATTCAACATGTTTTGAAGTTGAAGCCATGTCTGTTTCAACATCCATTGCTTCTTCCCTGAATTTTTTGTAAATGTCACTTTGGTAAAACTTTCTGGTCCTAAATACCAAAATACAAGACACAAGGAATCCCAAGAATGTAGTGGCTATGATTATAATAAAAGCCTTTCTAAAACAGTGCCCTCCGGTGCAAGTTAAGTCTTCCCCTGGTTTCCTCGTACGACCCAAAGCTTTCAGTTGCTTCAAAGCCTCTTCATCATATAAATTTCCGGCAACTTTAACATTAAGAATGTAAGAACCGACTGGACTTGCCACAGTGCCAAAATTATACAATGTGGAGTAGTATTTAAGCCCAAAAATTTCGGAGATGATTGCGTACATCAATGGCCATTGTGCTCCGAAACAGAATCCGATGATAACTGAAGCAAAATAGAGCGAGTTTGGGACTGCAAAAGCAATCAAAACATGGCCAACGCAAGAAAGCAGGATGACGAAAGTGAAGAGCAATGGCCGAGGGATCTTGTATTTTGACAACAAGTATTCAGAAGAAAATCCAGCAACAGCTCGCCCGAGGTAGTTCCAAATGCTTACAAGTGAAACGAAAGTGGAAATACTTCGTTTTGGGTAGCCTAATGAGTTACCAATCTGCCCCAAGTTGTCGATTGCTGTCAAGGTTCCTCCAACGCCGCAGGTTGTCGCAATGAAGATTATCAACATGTCGATGCTGAATAGTGCTTGTAAAATCGTGTAGTCTTCACCCCTGTCTGGCGGCTTGAGAATGTTCTCGAAGCACCCTGTACCATGTTTCTGATGATCTCCGGCAGCAGGTTGCGGTGGCGGCAATGACTCTAGTGGTACTGTTTGGGGTGCTAATTCCACGGTTGGTGTTGGATTTTCTGTTACAATTTTCACCTGGGAACCATCATTCATGGCTTGTTTCTTTCTTCTCCAACTTTTTATGTCCTCTCTGAAAACGACAGCGAGTGGGGAAAACAATAATATAGTAACAATCGAAGCACTGCCGGCATACTCGATTCTGTTAAAACTTAGCCTGTTCTGAACAATGATTACAAACATGAGGAAACCAGCAAGGCCAAGAGAGATGAAAAACATGTTATAGAAAACTTTGAGCTCATTTTTCTGTCGAACAATCTTTATAATCCGAATTGTCCGAAGAAAGACAAAGGAAACGACAGCAGGAAGCCAAGCAATAAGCAAAATAAGAGACTCAGAATTGTCTCCATAAAAAGCATGGTAAAATTGAGTCAAGATTGCTCCACTTAACCCGACATAAGATTTCAGAAGGCCTAAAACACTTCCCCTGCTTTCTGGGAAGTTTTTGACACAAGTTACAAGCGCCCCTGTATTGGCGAAAGCCTGTGAATCTGCACCTACGCAAATATACAAACACATTTGCCACACATGGGGTTTGGCCGTCCGGCCGGTAACGGCCAGCCAAATCATGAAATACCCAAAGAAATTCATGACCACCCCAATGAAAAGCACCACCCATGGCGGCGTTATCTCGTTGATCAGCCCTGATATGATCCCAACGTTGCCACCCAAATCCTTGAAAAAGCTTAGCAGATTGAGAGTAGATTGATCATAACCCATAGAAGTTTTAACAACGTTTGAATACAAACTAAATATGTATGTTGCACCAGATACCGACATAATTAGTAGGCAAGCAAACACCATGAACCACCGTCCCGTAATCAAGTTCAGCCCAAAGCTCCTCATCTCTCTCCACCCTCCGCCGCCACCATTGAAGTTTTCTGCCACCATTTTTGCTAGCAATTTTTCTGCAAAATTGAAGTTTAGGCAAAAAGGATAGCTACTTTTCATCAAGGAAGAAAAGGTGCATACTTATAGCTGATTTTTATGTGGATAAAGGTCGGTTTATTATTAATTAAACTTTAAATAACAATCAATTTAACAATTTAACATTAGGAAGAAAGGACATACTTATAGGCTATAGCTCAGTTTACGTGGATTAAACCATAAAGGCGGTATCAATTTAACAAGGAATTTTATACCAGTTGACTAACGATTAATCATGAGGCTAAGAATGGGTGGTGCGCTTTCTAAGAAGGAATAGATAAGGGGAGGCAGAGAAGACAATAAATTAGATGTAAGCAATAATAATACTTTTCAATTATATGATGTGTGAGAAAACGACAGAGCACACAAATAATTATGCATTTCCCATTTTCCAGCTGGGTCTTGGTAAATTTCTAACCTTTCATTTCTCCTTCCCCACTAGCATGTGCACAATAGTGTTTCTCATTACTATTCTGTTGATCACTGTTCTATTTTAAGTTTTAACCTTGAGATTAAGCCATAATTGATCAATATAAGTTCATCAAGATTTGCCACTTCTTTCGACACAAATCCCTAGTTACTCGTAATTTATGTTGAGTTCTGATTAATTCAAAATCGAGTCACATTAATATAAGAAGCGGGTACTCTCCCAGTACCTAGAGATTTGCAATTTCTAACCATACAAATTAATGCCTCACAATTTGGTAAGTATTTAGAGTGATTGAACAATATTGGTAACTATTTACCATGACCCAACTCAATTGGTTAAAATAATTGTTGTAGTTTTACCAAAAAAAAAAATTAATAATTGTTGTAGTAGCGTACGATATAAAAAATTTAGTTTAGAGATTTGTCTTTAACAACTACTACTATATTTTAGTAATCAGGTGCAACAAAATGTAATTAAAAGAAGAAATAAAAGAACCTCAGCTGCCTCGTGAAATGTTTGATAATAAGCCCATGTGATAAGGCATAATGGTTAAGAAAGTAATTACCCCTAATCCTTTTTCTTTCATTAAGCAACAATTGATATAATTAGCCTCGTGGGCTTGTGGCACTCAATTCTGATAGAAAAAGCTAAAAAGAATTAGTAATAACTTTTTTTCTTTCTAAATATGTCCCATAATTAATGACTAATTTTGATGTCTTTGTGAGATATATTCAGTCCTTCGATTATTACCATTTTTTTCTAAAAGAGTTTAATTAATTATTATATATCATAATTAACTTCTAGAGTTACAATATGCAAAAGTTGAGAATAATATAATAATTGAGTAATAAGAAATCGTTTTGAATTAAAAAAAATTAGGTCTACATTGCACAAAAGAGTGATACTATAATTTATTTATACCTGTCAAGATTTGCCTTTCGACACTAAAGAATTAATTCATCTATATGATTAGCTCAACTAGAAAGTGCATAATAAATTTTGAGGTCATATATTCAAATCATATCAAATGTGAGTTTAATTTGTTATTTTTTTTTTGGCATTAAACAGCGGAACTTTATTCATCAAATTAAACAGAACAGTCATTACAACAAATCAGAAACAAAAGCTAAACAAAAAAAGAACCTATACAACTATAGATGATAGATCCTATACCTATTTAGCTCAAAATGTAATCAAGGGGGAGCAGCAACTCCATCCTTATTCCAGATACCAACAGGCAACAAGCAAAGATGGTTGTTGTTGCCTAAAGTCAACAAAGCACATCCTAGCTTGCTTAGCAAACCAATCAACTGCTTAACAAAATTCAATTCAGCATGAGCCATGTCAAATTGGGATTTCAACAATTTGAGATATTTTGATCCTAAATTTTGATTTTCTAGATAAGTCAATTTAAATGGGATAAAATCTAGTCACGTGGCTAATAACGCTGGTGTAGCATTGAATATTTGACCAAAGTCCAAATTTCATCAAATTCCGGTCTATAATTAGCCTTCTGCCACATGGGTTCAGAGCACTTTATCTCTTAAACTAAAGTCGAGATAATTTGCCCCATGAATTTTCCAAATTGAAGACAGTTTATCTTATCTGTCAGGGGTAAAATGTCTTGAATTTAAAAGATTTAAGGGCTAAACATCTTGAATTTGAAAATTTAGGGACAAGTTGTTGCGATTTGAAGTTCAAGAAAAAAAAAGTCCTTCACGCAATAATTCATGGCGCAAAAAAGGCTAATAAGCCAACTCCGGTCACATTGTCAAATTATTATCCTGTTTAAGATGGTTAATTAGAGGTGGGGGATGGGTAACATGCAGCAATTTGCCACATCTTGCACTGATTTTGCTTTGCAGGGGGGAAATTGCGGCTGAGAGAAGTTAGACGGCAGGGACATCGGAATGTGACGAGTAAAAGTGACGAGTGAAGCCAGAGTTGGACTTGGATTCTACCGGTTTATGGCTTCTGAGATCATTGGCTTCGTCATACCCCAAAAACATTGAAGTAATCTATTCCAAGATTTTGGGAAAACGACATGCCACCACGACATGCCACCACGCCATACTTTCTCTTCTTAGCTACTAATCTATTGTCAATGTCAAACACCCTTTTAAGAGCATTGCATAAATATTTCATCACTCCTAATATTGCCAAGCTTCCGGATTTCAAATTCAAAACAAAAACATTTTGCAATTCTTCACTTTTTTGATTGATTTCAACGAATCAATCATTTAAATGGATAATCTCTCTTCTAGTCTAGTTTAGTCTAGTAGTAAGAAGTGTAATGTTTGAATTGAACCTCTTCTAGATGAAAATGAAAGGGTTCAAAAGATTTTGTTCCAATTTATTGAAAATGAAACTTAGTCAAGTAAAGCATCTCGAAATTCATATCCAAGATGGTTTACGAAGGTATCAAGGAAAACATCTAAAACAGCAAAAAACGTGTAGGAATCTGATTCCACACGTGATTTTATCAAATTTTTTATGCCTAATTAAGTACTCTCAACGGCACCAAAAGCTCTGCATTAGGCAGAAGCACCAATCCTCTCGAGGGGAATCCCATTAATCAAAAGTTTTCGTGTGTTAAAAATTCTAAACGTTGTTAATAATTAGATGTAAAATAAACCACTTTTCCCAACGCAACAAGAATACGAAAAATTTTAAAAAAGAGTGAGTATCTCAAGTAAAATCAATACTAAAATCATTTGCCATGAGATGTGAGTACCATCGTCCATGTTGGAAGAAAATTAGCTCATATTTATTGGGAATTGTCTGCCAATACTGTGAGTGAATAAGATCATGCAATATATAGACAAGTCACATTCATATTACTGTTCACCCCATGTACATATTTATGAGTATGTTGCTCCATTTTCAACTACACATTCATAATGTTTCAAGGCCTTAGAAAAAATTTATGCTAATTAGCACTGCTATAAATCCATTTTGGGCCATTACTGGATTTGCAGTGACATTTAGCTATCAAATAATCCTAGGCTAGTGGGAAAGAAATCATTATAAAATGCAGCAGATCAGGTATCATTATATAGAAGTATGAATTCAAATCAGAACAAGGAAAAGGAATATTAGACATTGTGATAGACATAAACATGACACAACAAATTAGATTATTAGACATTGTGATAGACATAAACATGAAACAACAAATTAGATTCAAAATACAAATTGTACATTCTTGAATTTTGGATGATATGATTCAAGCAGAAGAAAGGGTTGTTTTTTCTTGGACATCAATAGTTGCCTTGCCTTCCATTTCCCTAAGTGGAGTAGAATCATGGTCAAATACACTGTTTAAGAATTCTCTTACAAAGACTAAATTAAACCTTGGATATTACAATACAATTTGATTGAAGTGTAATTCACTTCCCAGGCAGACAATTTGGTCAGTTGGCTGAGCCAGTAGTTGTTCTTGTGCTGGTGGTCACAGCAGCAGCATCAATTGCAGCTTTGGATTCAACATGTTTTGATGAAGTTGAAGCCATGTCTGTTTCAGTTTCAGCAGGCATTGCTTCTTCCCTGAATCTCTTGTAGATGTCACTTTGGTAAAACTTTCTTGTCCTGAAAACCAAAATTAAAGACGCAAGGAATCCAAAAAAAGTGATGGCTATGATTATAAGAAAAGCCTTCTTGAAACATTGTCCTCCGGTGCAACTCAAGTCTTCCCCTGATATCCTCGTACGACCTAACGCTTTCAATTGCTTCAAAGCCTCTTCATCATACAAATTACCGGCAATTCTAACATTAAGAAGGTAATTACCAACCGGACTTGCCATTGTGCCAAAATTATATAACGTGGAGTAGTATTTAAGCCCGAAAATTTCAGAGATGATTGCATACATTAATGGCCATTGTGCTCCGAAACAGAACCCGATGATAACTGAAGCCAAGTAAAGCGAGTTTGGGACTGCAAATGCTATCAAAACATGGCCAATGCAAGAAAACATGATGACCAAAGTGAAGAGCAATGGCCGAGGAATCTTGTATTTTGTCAGCAGATATTCGGAAAAAAACCCAGCAAGAGCTCGTCCGAGGTAATTCCATATGCTGACAAGTGAAACGAAAGTGGACATACTTCGTTTTGGGTAGCCTAATGACTCACCAATCTGTCCCAAGTTGTCGATTGCTGTCAAGGTTCCCCCAATGCCACAGGCTGTTGCAAAGAAGATTATCCACATGTCGATGCTGAAAAGTGCTTGCAATATCGTGTAGTCTTCACCTCTGTCCGGTGGCTTGAATATGTTTTCGAAACACCCTGTAGCATGTTTCTGATGATCTCCGGTAGCAGGTTGCGGCAGTGACTCTACTGGCTCTGTTTGGGATGCTAATTCCACAGCCGGTGGTGGATTTTGTGTAACAGTTTTCACCTGAGAAGCATCATCCATGGCTTGTTTCTTTCTTCTCCAACTTTTAACTTCTTCCCTGACAACGACAGCGAGTGGGAGAAACAATAATATAGTAACAATCGAAGCACCTCCTCCATACTCGATTCTGTTAAAACTTACCCTGTTCTGTAAAATGATTAAAACCATAAGGAAACTAGCAAGGGCAAGAGATATGTAAAAAATGTTATAGAAAACTTTGAGCTCGTTTTTCTGTCGAACAATCTTCATAATCCGAATTGTCCGAAGAAAAACAATGGAAACAAGAGCTGGAAGCCAAGCAATGAGCAAAATAAGAGACTCCGAGTTGTCTCCATAGAAAGCATGGTAAAACTGAGTCAGGATTGCACCACCAAGACCAACATAAGATTTCAGAAGGCCTAAAACACTTCCCCTGCTTTGTGGGAAGTTCTTAACACAAGTTACAAGCGCCCCTGTATTGGAAAAAGCTTGTGAATCTGCACCTAGGCAGATATACAAACACATTTTCCACACATGGGGTTTGGCTGTCCGGCCGGTGACGGCAAGCCAAATCATGAAATACCCAAAGAAATTCATGACTACCCCAATGAAGAGCGTGACCCACGGCGGTGCTATCTCGTTGATCAGCCCTGATAGGATCCCGATGTTGCCACCCAAGTCCTTGAAAAAGCTTATGAGATTGAGAGTAGTTTGGTCATACCCCAAAGATGTTTTAATAGCGTTTGAATACAAACCAAATATGTATGTTCCACCAGATACAGACATGATAAGCATTGTAGCAAACACCATGAACCACCGTCCCATTATCAGGTTCAACCCAAAGCTCTTCATCTCTCTCCACCCTCCACCACCGCCATTGAAGTTTTCTGCCACCATTTTGGCCCCCCTTTTGCTAGCAATCAAGCAATGTTTTACACACAATTAAGGTTTAGGCAGGAGGATCGTATAGGAAGAAATTAGGGCATACTTATATAGCTCAGTTTATGTGGATAAATCAGAAATGCGGTCTATTTATTAAACTTTAAATAACAATCAATTTACCATGGAATATTAACGATAAAAAAAAAAATCATGAGGCTATAAGAATGGGTGGTGCGCTTTCTAATCAAGGAGGACTAGATAAATGGTGACAGAGAAGACAATCTATACTAATTATAAAGCCAAGTCCTGAGTTTGTGTCACAAGTTGACTCGGACACAAACTCAGTTTTTAAAAATTTAAAACAAAATAAAAATTACTCATTTTAAATAAACTACCCATTAGAGGATAAATATAATTATAAAATTTTTATTTATATCATTTTAAAAAACTACTTATTTAAAAAAAACTGTCAAAAACTACTTATGTAGTGAGTGCCCTATGTCTTTTAAATTAAATGTCAGCAATAGCACATTGTGAGAAAACGATAGATAATTCAAATTTTTTAGACATTTCCAGCTGGGACTTCATAAATTCTATTCTTCGTATCTCACTTTCCCATTAGCACGTGCACATTAGTATTTTTAACCTGAGATTAAACCGCATTCCTATAAACCTCTAACTATCTGATGATCATATTGAATTCTGACTAATTTGAAATTGAACTGCATTCCTATATTGAAATTGAAGGTTACTCTCCTAGTGCCATAGATTTAAAATTTCTAATCATACAAATTAATGCCTCACAATTTGTAAAGTATATTTAGAGTGATTGAAAAACTTTGGTAATTACTACATGTACCGGAAAAAAACTTTGGTGACTATTAGCATGGGAATGACCCAATCAATTGGTTAAAATAATTCTTCCAAAAAAAAAAATAATTGGTTAAAATAATTGTTGTAGTAGCATACTATATAAAAAATTTTAGAGATTTGTCTTGAACAGCTATATTTTAGCAATCAGGTGCAACAAAATGTATAATTAAAAGAATTTTTTTTATAAAAAAAAACCTCTATATAAAAAAATTTAGAGATTTGTCTTAAACAGCTATATATTCATCCTTTTAGTAATCAGATGCGACAACATGTATGATTAAAATTTAAAAGAAAAAAAAATGAACCTCACCTGCCTCGTGAAATTCTTGATAATAGGCCCATGTGGATGTGATAACTGATAAGGCATATTGATTAAGAAATATTTTCTTTATTCTCAAAAAAAAGAAATATTTTCTTTTTTTGAGATACATATTGATTAAGAAATAATTTCCCCAAAAAAAATTTTTCTTTCATTAAGCAACATTGATTTATATTTATATATTAATCTTAGCAACGTGACACTCAATTGTGATATAAAAAGCTAAAATGAATTAGTATTAATTTTTATTTTTTCTAAATTTGTCCCATAATTAATGTCTTGTGCTAGTAGTTTATACTTTATTCAATTCACTCCTTTACTCGATGATTCGATTCCCAATAATTTCCCTGAAAGAGTTTAATTAATATATAAATCATTTCTAGAGTTGCAACAAAAGTTGAGATTAATATATTTGAGTTGGGAGAAGAAAAGAAATTAAACTCTTTTGTCTTTTCCCAACGCACCAAGAAATAGAATACGCAAAATGAATACTAAAATCATTTGATTTGAGAATAAATTTACATGTGATTTGCATCTTCCATGTTGGAAGGAAAGTAGCTCAAATTCGTTGGGAACTGTCTGCCAATAGTCTCAACTTTCAGCTGCGTAGTGAGTGATATATCATGCAATTTATACTTAGGTCACATTCACATGTACATTTGTAAAAATTCTACATGAGAGCTCCATTTTGTGCTCTATGGACTGATAGTAATGCGGGGGAGGATCCTCGTCACTATTGACTCTTGTTGCGAAGCCCCCCCTCCCGTGGTATAGATTAGTTGTCCTAATTAAAATAGGAATTAAATACCTTTTATTTATATAAGGGGTCTATATCTTGTATTCTTGGTATATTGTATTGATTTCTCCCAAATGATAAGAATCTCTCTCTGCCCGTGGACGTAGATCAAATTGATCGAATCGCGTAAATCTTCTTGTTCTTGTTTATTATTTTAGGCTTGTTTAATCGCAACAATTGCAGTGACATTTAGCTGTTAAATTATTTTAGGCCAGTTTGGAAATCGAATTTTTTTTTTATATAAATGGCTTAATATACTTTTCACAGTTAAAATACCTATGAGGTCCTTGTACTGCACAAAAATGTTCAATTTCATCCTTGTACTCAAAAAACGATCAATATAGTCTATATACTTATAAGATTTGGTCAATTTAATTCCTGTATTTACAAGATTGGATCAATTTTCGATTCGGTTCTGATAGCTATGGTATTAATTGAGGGACAATATAGTTCTCGAAGAGATTTTTTTATTTGAAATTTATCAATTTTTAATGTTTTTTTAATCTGTTTGTATTGAGGTAAAGTGACAAATAAAATGGAATGTAGAGGATACATGAAAAATTAAAATAAATTCTTGGACAAAAATAAAGGCTTTTTGTCCTTTTCGTAATTATCATCATTAAATACATCATCCAGTCTATATTATTGCCAAAAAGAAAAAATTATACATCATCCAGTCTAGAAATTTATTGCTATTTGCTATTTGTAAATAGACAATTTGGGATTGCCGGACTAAAGCTGCTAAAGCGCAGATCAATTTGGGCTTAAAGAGAACGAAGCCCTTATGATTTTGAGCATCTTATTGGCCCAACCTTAAAACAGGTCAATTTTAAATTCCAAGAGCATAAACTATCGGGTTAAGTCCCGATGCAGGTCAAGTCCTGTCCTGGTTTCTTTGATTCCTAGCTCCTATGGCGGATCCTGGAGAGATGGAAGATGTGTTAGACAATAAGAAACAAGAGAAGGCAAGTAATGTTGATGGTTTAGAATGTTGGTAATTAAATATATATAAATATTTATCAAATAAATATCCTCTATTCAATTCTTGTGTTTCATTTGTGTCCTCTACATTAAATAATGACACGTGTTATTTTTTATAGTATTTAATGTTATTCCTTATTTGTCTAGTTCAATTAAATTATATGTATTTTTATTCTATAATCCGATGGGGAATATATTACTAATATTTAGGACCAACCCTTTTATATAATTATTTACTTTTAATTTGGGGCTAAACTTGTTGTTTAAGTAGGATTCTTATTTTATTTTCTTCCATTAATGTTATTTGTTAGAACTTGAAAACAAACAAGGTTTAATACAAGAACAAATGACATAATTTGGTAAATGGGGCATAAAATGGGGTACAAAAATGGGGGCAGAGGATTTCCATCTTTATTTACCAATATAATTAGTTGATGAGAAGTCATTAACGAATATAGTAATTATGATTATTGATGAATCAAGAGTTGTCTTGTGAAAAGATATGTATCTATTTAAAGTTGTCTTTATACAAAAGATAATTACATGTATTTATTAAAAGTTGTGTTTATGAGAAAACACATCGGTTCATCAACTATATATACAAAGGACCTCTACATTGCCATAAAAAGAGAGGAATTAGAAGAGTAACAAAAGAGACAATTTACCATTTTCACTACTTATGATTGGAGAGTTTGTGACTTAGTTGTATCCTAAAGGGCATAAACCCTTTAAGAAAGGGCTAAATACCCAAAAAAATCCCTTATGTTTTGCTTTTGGGACAAAATAATCGCTTATGTTTTTTTCGGGACAAATTAATCCCTTACGTTTCAAAAATGAGCCACGTTAGTCCTTTTTGGACAGTCTCCGTTAGATTTGCTGACGTGGCTTTTCCACGTCAGCAAGAAGTATACGTGGCATCCACACGTGGCTTTTCCACGTCAGCAAGGGACTGATTTGTCCCAAAAGATAAACATAAGGGATTTTTTTGTCCCAAAAGAAAAATATAAGGGATTTTTTTGTTTCAAAAGAAAAATTATAAGAGAATTTTTTTAGTATTTAGTCTATAATTTAATTTTGAAATAAAAATTGATTTTTTTTCATTTTTCATTTTTCCTTCTCCTTCTTTCCAAAAATTCTACCAATAATGTACCAAATAATAACTCATCTTTTAAAATTAAAATGGTAAAGATAATTCCCAAAAAAAATAGTAAAGATAAAATAGTTATAAAAATATTGAATTTAATGAAATAAAAATAGAATTTTTGGTAAAATAAAACTATAAAAGTTTAAATAATGTCATTTAAGAAATATATTTAATTAAAATAGTAAAATGTAAAAATAAAAGTATATTAAAAAAATATATTAATTAAAATAATAAAATGTAAAAATATATATATATATATATTAGATTTGATTAAATAAAAATAGAGTTTTTAATTGAGTAAAATTGTAAAAGTTTAAAAATGGTATTTAAAAAATATATTTGAAAAATAAGGGTAGGAAATATATTTAAAAAATTCTAATATATATATAAGTTTTTTTAATTAAAATAGTAATAATAAATATTTATAAATATATTAGATTAAATTAAATAAAAATAGAGTTTTTAATTGAGTAAAACTATAAAAATTTAAATAACGACATTTAAGAATGTAATTGAAAAATAAGGATATAATAATCAATGCAAAAGTTTTATAACATTCGTACTTGGCCGCCGGAGTTAGGAGGTCGGAGAGAGTTTTTCTCGTTTCGGCTAAGAGTAGATTAAATATGTTAGGGGTTTGTTTTCAGAAAACAGAGGCACGTGATGTTAAGAGCTTGTTTTTTAAATATATTTCTTAAATGACATTATTTAAACTTTTATAGTTTTATTTTACCAAAAATTCTATTTTTATTTCATTAAATTCAATATTTTTATAACTATTTTATCTTTACTATTTTTTTTGGAATTATCTTTACCATTTTAATTTTAAAAGATGAGTTATTTATTTGGTACATTGTTGGTAGAGTTTTTGGAAAGAAGGAGAAGGAAAAAAGAAAAAGAAAAAAATCAATTTTTTATTTCGAAAATTAAATTATAGACTAAATACTAAAAAAATTCTCTTATATTTTTCTTTTGGGACAAAAAAATCCCTTATGTTTTTCTTTTGGGACAAAAAAATCCCTTATGTTTTTCTTTTGGGACAAATCAGTCCCTTGCTGACGTGGAAAAGCCATGTGGATGCCACGTATACTTCTTGCTGACGTGGAAAAGCCACGTCAGCAAATCTAACGGGGACTGTCCAAAAAGGACTAACGTGGTTCATTTTTGAAACGTAAGGGATTAATTTGTCCCAAAAAAAACATAAGGGATTATTTTGTCCCAAAAGCAAAACATAAGGGATTTTTTTGGGTATTTAGCCTTTAAGAAAGTGATCCTGTCACGCCTTAAAGCAGATTCATTTTTTTTCTTCTCCTTCAACAAATTTTTTCCAACATCTATAACTCCTCAAGTTGATGATAAAAACTTAGAGCATATTGAGGTGCTAGTTTAGCATTGGGGTTGCAGTTTGAAAAAACTCAGTGTAAAAGAAGTGTATTTGAAAATTGTTTTTTTTTTCAATTGCGGTAGAAAAATATAACTAATGTTTGGTATTGTTGTAGAAAAATATGGTAGAAAGATAAAATGTCTAAAAAGTATACTGGTTAAAATGGAATATGAAAAAAATATTATTATGGGGCACAAAAGCATTTCAATATTAACTTTTGAGGTTAACTTGGTTTTTGCAGTCAAAACATAATGTCAAACCAAGCCGAAGAAGGTTGCAACTTTGGATGCATTCAGAGGTCTCACCATCGTGTGGTAAGTTATATGTTTAGACTCTAACACATATATCTAGAATTAATTAAGAAGATCAAATATGATAGAAAAATTTTGGTATTCTTGTTTGTGTAGATGATGGAATTGGTAGATGATTTCGGAGGATCATATCCAAGGATTGATCATTCACCATGGAAATGGGTGCACCTTGCGGATGGAAATCACCTCGCTCAAGTTTTGTGTCTCATTCACCAAATCATGTCACGTGTCTCTGGTATTATACCTTATTTGTTTTCAAGTTTTAGTAAATAATAAAAATACCAATTAAACACCAGGTTTAGCCCCAAATTAACAACAAATAATTATATATAAGGGTTAGTCCTAAATTTTAATACATTCCCCATATGATTTTAAAATGAAAATATAAAATTAATTTAACTAGCCAAACAAAGAATAATATTAGAAACTGAAAAGGGACACGTGTCATTATTTGGTGGATGTGGCACAAATGAGGCAAAAAAATGGGGGAGAGGATATTTATTCGCACCCTGCAGGCTGGAATTTTGTCATGCCATTTTTCTTCTTCATTGTTGGGTGGCAATTGCCTTATCTCTCAAGGTACATTTTTTTTTCTTATCATGGGATATATTATTCATGAATCATGGTCAATTACACCCTGTTTGAGAATTTTCTTACAAGACTAAATTAAACCTTGCCAAGGGTTTGTAATATTACAATCTGAGTGTAATTCACTTCCCAGAAATTAAACCTTGATTCATGCTGGTGTGGTTGCAGCGACAGCAGCATCAGTTGCAGCTTTGGATTCAACATGTTTTGAAGTTGAAGCCATGTCTGTTTCAGCAGCTATTGCTTCTTCCCTGAATTTCTTGTAGATGTCACTTCGGTAAAACTTTCTGGTCCTAAAAACCAAAATACAAGACACAAGGAATCCAAAAAATGTAGTGGCAATGATTATAATAAAAGATTTCTTGAAACATTGCCCTCCGGTGCAATTCAATTCTTCCCCTGGTTTCCGCGTACGACCCAAAGCTTTTAGTTGCTTCAAAGCCTCTTGATCGTACAACTTACCGGTAACTATGACATTAAGGAGGTAAGCACCGACCGGGCTTGCCATGGTACCAAAATTATACAATGTGGAGTAGTATTTAAGGCCGAAAATTTCAGAGATGATAGCATAAATTAATGGCCATTGTGCTCCGAAACAGAATCCGATGACAACTGAAGCAAAGTAAAGCGAGTTTGGGACTGCAAAGGCAATCAAAGCATGGCCAACACAAGAAAACAAGATGATGAAAGTCAAGACCAATGGCCGAGGGGTCTTGTATTTTGTCAACAAATATTCGGAGTAAAAACCAGAAACAACTCGTCCGAGGTAATTCCAAATGCTGACAAGTGAAACGAAAGTGGAAATACTTCGTTTTGGGTAGCCTAATGAGTCACCCATCTGCCCTAAATTGTCGATTGCTGTCAAGGTTCCTCCAGCGCTGCAGGCTGTCGCAATGAAGAGGATCAACATGTCGATGCTGAAAAGTGCTTGCAATATAGTGTAGTCTTCACCTCTGTTTGGTGGCTTAAAAATGTTTTCAAAACACCCTGTAGCATGTTTCTCATGATCTCCGCCAGCAGGTTGTGGCCGCAGTGACTCTGTTTGGGGTGCTAATTCCACAGCTACTATTGTCACCTGAGAAGAATCGGTCACGGCTTGTTTCTTTCTTCTCCAACTTTTAAGGTCCTCTCTGACAACGACAGCAAGTGGGAGAAACAATAATATAGTAACAATGGAAGCGCCTCCTGCATACTTGATTCTGTTAAAACTTAGCCTGTTCTGTAAAATGATTAAAACCATAAGGAAACCAGCAAGGGCAAGAGATGTATAAAGCATGTTATAGAAAACTTTGAGCTCGTTTTTCTGTCGAACAGTCTTCATAACCCGAATTGTCCGAAGAAAAACAAAGGAAACAAGAGCAGGAAGCCAAGCAAGGAGCAAAATAAGAGACTCGGAGTTGTCTCCATAGAAAGCATGGTAAAACTGAGTCATGATTGCACCACTTATTCCAACATAAGATTTCAGAAGCCCTAAAACACTTCCCCTGCTTTCAGGGAAGGTTTTAACACAAGGTACAAGTGCCCCTGTATTAGCAAAAGCTTGTGAATCTGCACCTAAGTAAATATACAGACACATTTGCCATACATGGGGTTTGGCCGTCCGGCCGGTGACGGCCAGCCAAATCATGAAATACCCAAAGAAATTCATGACTGCCCCAATAAAGAGCACCACCCACGGCGGCGCTATCTCGTTGATCAGCCCTGATAGGATCCCGATGTTGTAACCCAAGTCCTTGAAAAAGCTTAGCAGATTGAGAGTAGATTGGTCATACCCCAAAGATGTTTTAACAACGTTTGAATACAAACCAAATATGAATGTTCCGCCAGCTACCGACAGGATTAGGATTGAAGCAAACACCATGAACCAACGTCCCATTAGCAGGTTCAACCCAAAGCTCTTCATCTCTCTCCATCCTCTACCACCGCCATTGAAGTTTTCTGCCACCATTTTTGCCCCCCTTTTGCTAGCAATCATGCAATGTGTATACACAATTATGGTTTACGAAGAAATTAGGACATATACTTATAGCTCAGTTTATGTGGTTTTTTTATTAATTAAACTTTAAAAAACAATCAATTTGATCTTTAAAAAAAACAATCAATTTAAATGGAATATATATTATATTAATTGACTAACGATTAATCATGACGCTATAAGAATAATGGGTGGTGAGCTTTCTTTTTTGGGAAAACAACGAGGAATAGATCATAAAGGGATGCAGAGAAGACAATAAATTAGATGTAATTAAGCAATAACACATCTCCATTATATATTAATATAATATATATGATGTGAGAAAACGACAGATAACACAAATTTGTAATACATTTTCCAGCTGGGACTTCTTAAATTCTATTCTTTGTATCCGACTTTCCCATTAGCACGTGCACATTAGTATTTTTCTGTTGATCACTATTTTAAGTTTTAACATAAAATTAACTTCATCAAGATTTGCTAGTATTTCTTATATTGTATGAAGGTTAAATGCTCAAATCAGGACAAAATTTTTAACCAATTGTTCACTTCAGGGTTAAACCTTTGAAACGCTTCAAATCAGGATCCAACCTTTCAAAACTGAACCAAATACATTATTTAGTAACGAACATGTGTTGCACTTGCATTGCATCACGCGCTTTTTAATGTGTGTAATACACATGCCAACAGTAGCGGAACCAGGGGGGCAGCAGGGGCCATGGCCCCCTCCCGCCGCATGAAAGTTTGGTCGAGTATATAAGCTTTGAACCAAAAAAAAATGGTAGATTCATGTTTTGGCCCCCCCAAAATTTTTATTTTCTAATTTGGCCCTTTGTTTTTTTAATTTACTCATAAAATTTTCTAATTTGGTCCCTTAATAAAACTTATAGTTATAGTTAGCTCCTTTATATATATATATATATATAAAATTCAAGTTTTCTTTAATTTTTTTCAATCTATTTAAGGATTAATTATTTAGTTTTTGTATTTTTTTCTTTATTATTTTATTTATAATATTATTACTCATTAAGTTGGTAACGATTTAACTTATAATATTAATTTTTTTTGTTTACATTGTATAGTAGTATATATTCTCATATATTATCTTTAACTTGACATTAATTTATCTATGAATATATATAATTAAATTAGATGTTATTGAAATATAATTTATATATACACATCTGCCCCCCCCAAAGAAAATTTTCTGATTCCACCCCTGCATGCCAACGTCAGTTATAACGTGCCCTGATTTGTCTCAATCTTGAAAAATTAGACCTTGATTTGAAGCGTTTCAAAAGTTTGATCTTGATTTTGACTAATTCGGAGTTGATGTGCGTTTACCCTATATTGAATTGGAGGTTACTCCCCTAGTGCGTCGAGATTTACATTAATTTCTAATCATCATATAAATTAATGCTTCACTTTCCCTCATATAAAAAAGAAAATTAATGCTACAATTTGTTAAGTATATTTAGAG
Source organism: Corchorus olitorius (assembly GCA_001974825.2). Taxonomy (NCBI): domain Eukaryota; kingdom Viridiplantae; phylum Streptophyta; class Magnoliopsida; order Malvales; family Malvaceae; genus Corchorus; species Corchorus olitorius. The sequence goes on from AWUE01019400.1 coordinate 42,406, forward strand.
TGATTGAACAACTTTGGTAACTATGTAGCATGTGAATGACCCAACTCATTTGGTTAGAATAATTGTTGTAGTAAAATAAATATTTCAAGCTAAAACCCCAGCCGCCTCTCCTCTCTCCCGTCCTCCCTTCCTCTAGTTTTTTTAAGTTCTTCTTTAGTGTTTCGACTCCTCCTCCTCCTCCTTCTTGGTTGTCACGTGACTCACGTCAAAGGGGAGGAGGAGAAATTTTTTTTTGTATTGTTTTTCAATAAAGGACTCACATCTATAGATTTGTCCGTAGTTTTTTTTTTCTTTTGGAGTTTGTTTTTTTGATTCAGTTTGTTTTTATCGAGTCAGTTTTTTTAGTCTCAGTTCTTCTCGAATCTGAGTTTTTTTTCGAGCCTGAATCTTATAATAGTTTTAAGAATGATCAACCTCCTATTTATTCAGATTTGTGGTAAAATCGTGTTAGTCCCTTTCTTTTGGGTGCCATGAAGGAGATCTATTCATCGAATCAATCATTTAATCATCGTTGATGAAAACTTTTTGTTTGGAAGAACAAGCGACAATGAGAGGGTGATGAACGTGATAACGAGACATCAACATGATTCACGACAGACGTTTTTAATCTTCAAGGAAGATCCAGTCATTGTGGTGCAAAATTAATCGATTACAAGATTTTATTGAGATTTGATGTAAAGATGGATGATATTCCTAAAATTATTGTAATATCATTTATATTGTACTTTCATATTTTATGTGAATAAAAGTTATTTATTTTTTCCTTTAAAAAAATTGTTGTAGTAGCATACCATATACAATTTTTTAGAAAAAAGTATTGAACGGCTATGTTTTAGTAATCAGGTGCAACAAAATGTATAAATAAAAGAAAAATAAAATAAAAACAAAGAAAACCCCACCACTTGCCTCGTTAAGTTCTTGTTGATAATAAGCCCATGTGGATGTGATAAGGCATATTTGATTAAGAAAATAATTTCCCCTAATTTTTAATCTTAGCCACGTGATACTAATTGTGATATATAAAGCTAAAATGAATTTTTTTTTGGCCAGAAAGCTAAAATGAATTAGTAATAAAAAAATTTAGTGATAACTTTTTTTTATATAAATTTGTCCCATAATTAATGTCTAATTTTGGTGTCTTTTCAATCCTGGAATGGATAAGATGTGATTATTATGCATTAAAAAAGTGAAAACTATTTTATAAAATCTTTAAGAAGCCAAAACATCTTGTAAAATAAAAAGTCAGCTCTATTCAAAACTATTTCTGTATACATCTTTTTTTTCTTTTTGGCGATCATAGAAATATGTTATTCTGCACTTCAGATAACATTTTATAAATGCGATTTGTCAATTTGCATTAAGAAACTATACAGATATAAGTCAAATCTCTTGTGGATCACGAAAGTCAAAATGATCTAAAGCATTTCACAAATCTTGAAATTAATTTATACAAGTTGATCGGTCCGCGCTGGTGCGTCGGACATTCTTTGTTATAGATTTTATTATTATTGTTTGAATATAGAAAGGATTTCGTTTTAAAATTTTCAAATTTTATTAGTATTTTTTGTATTTGTGAAGTAGTTTGCCATTTAAATGGATCTCAATTTTCTATATATATAACTTATTAATAATGGTGGTTGAGTTTTATAGCTGTAAAATTAATTTTTTGTTGATAAAATCGTAGCTTGTAATCCATTTTCTTATTCTCGAATATTAACCTTTGCTACTTAAAATATCTTCTTTCTCATAAATCTAATTAAATTTTTTCTATCACTATAGTTCGAGAAATATGAGAGACGTTTATATTTTTTAAAAGAAAATCATTAAATTAAAACAAAACCAATCAGTCTGAAGACTTTAATATGTTTTACACATAAAATTACAGAAATAGCGAAATTAGGAAGAACAAAAGGAGGACACAAAGTGGGCAAATGAGTCCTCAAAGTGGCAAAAGACCAAAATGAATTGTGAGAAACTAATTGAGGGCCTTCTTAATAAATAAATAATACATGATTTGATGGTCATAAATGCTTTCACATTCAATTGGTTAAAAACTCTTACAATTACAAAAAAGGGCTTGAGGAAAAGGAAATGGTGAGAAACTAATTGAGGGCCTTCTTAGTAATTAACCAAATGAGAAAAGACATAAAAAGACAAAAAATGTTCAAACCAAACTTTCTTATCGATTATCAAAAGGAGTTTTTAGTAATATCTCTGGGTGTTTCAAATAATATTTAGTATATATATATATATATAATAATAATAATAATAATAATAAATCCGAATTGCAAGTGTGTAATTAATTAAGCTTATCATATGCTCTTAATCAGTAAATAAATCTAACGTATACAATTTCTTACAGGCCAATGCAAGCCTGTAAGAAGTGATATGCTATGATTCAAGAGCCCAAAGGGCTTTTAATGTTTTGTTCTTATTTGTCCAAGCCCTTCCAAATTTCGAGTAGAGCCTTCAGATTTGGACGGCTGGCTCTTAGATACGTCTACTTCTGCCTAACTTTTTTTTTTTTAATATTTACAAGTTAATTTTGTTTGAGCCAGTTAGTTTACTATGGGGGTAAATCTCTCCAAACAATGGTTTTCTCCGTCCACAAGACTCGAACCTGAGACCTTACTTAAGGGGAACAAGTGGCAAATCACTCGAACCAACCACTTGTTGGTAACCGCCTAACATTTTATAATTAACATCTTAAACATGTTTAGGGCACTGATTAAACTTTCTCTTACAGGCTCTGCCATCTTATTTTCTTTTTCTTTTTGGTGAAAAATGACTAATTTGTCCATTTTTTACAAGTTCATATGTGCAATTGACAATTTTGAAAGCTTAAGGGCTTGAAGTAACACATATTGATTAAGAAAATAATTTCCCCTATTTTTTTTCTTTCATTATCAACATTGATTTATATATATTAATCTTAGCCATGTGATACTCAATTGTGATATAAAAAGCTAAAATGAATTAGTAATAAAAAATTAATAATGAATAAAAGAATTATAATAACTTTTCTTTTTTCTAAATTTGTCCTATAACTAATCTCTAATTTTGACGTCTTTATAAATTGCAAACGTTTTTTGGTACATAAAAGTTTAGTTGAGGGAAGGCTGTCACAGTTCAGGGTGAGGGTATGCCACAAGCCTCAGAGAGGGCTTATAGTGATACTTACAGATCACCCACTAATGAGAACCATTGACACGACTCGAACCCCAAACCTTACAAGTAGAGGTCCAAAGGCTTACTAACTCAACCAACCTCAATTGGCAATTGCAAGCTTTACATAACTTTTCATAACTGAATCGGTTATTGAATCCGTATAGCAAAATGAATATTAAGGCTAATTGCTTAAATAAGGGTCTAATGTTTGCCAAAATACTTAAATAAGGGTCTGATATTTTAATTTGGCCAAATAAGAGCCTAATGTTATCGAAAATGCTCAAATAAGGTCCTGGTCTTTTAATTTAGCCAAATAAGGGCCTAATGTCATCGAAAATACTCAAATAAGGGCATGGCGTCGAAAATTCTCACGCGTCATCCAAACTGACGCAGGCCCTTATTTGAGCATTTTCGATAACGCTAGGCCCTTATTTTTTCCAAATTACAAGATCAGGCCCTTATTTGAGAGGGAAGGCTGTCACAGTCCAGGGTGAGGGTATGCCACAAGCCTCAGAGAGGGCTTACAGTGATACTTACAGATCACCCACTAATGAGAACCATTGACACGACTCGAACCCCAAACCTTACAAGTAGAGGTCCAAAGGCTTACTAACTCAACCAACCTCAATTGGCAATTGCAAGCTTTTCATAACTTTTCATAACTGAATCGGTTATTGAATCCGTATAGCAAAATGAATATTAAGGCTAATTGCTCAAATAAGGGTCTAATATTTGCTAAAATACTTAAATAAGGGTCCGATATTTTAATTTGGCCAAATAAGAGTCTAATGTTATCGAAAATGCTCAAATAAGGTCCTGGTATTTTAATTTAGCCAAATAAGGGTCTAATGTCATCGAAAATACTCAAATAAGGGCATGGCATCGAAAATTCTCACGCGTCATCCAAACTGACGCAGGCCCTTATTTGAGTATTTTCGATAACGCTAGGCCCTTATTTTTCCAAATTACAAGATCAGGCCCTTATTTGAGGATTTTCGATAACGTTAGGTTCTTATTTGACCAAATTAAAAGATCAGACGCTTATTTGAGCATTTTTACAAACGTTAGACCCTTATTTGAGCAATTAACTATGTTAAAAATTGGCCCACTATTTAATTAATTAAATATCCAATATATATATATATAATATAAAATATAAAATATTAAACAAGCAATTGACCTAACCCAACGGTTGAACCATTGTTCCGGTGATCCGGGACTTTACTGGGTCGATCTCCAGTCTGATTTTTTCTTTTAAATTTATTAGTTCTTAATGTTTTTTTTTAATCTGGGTGTATTGAGCTAAAGTGACAGATAATTTGGAATGGAGAGAATACATGAAAAAATAAAATAAATTCTTTGGACAAAATTAAGTTTTTTTTCCTTTTCGTAATTATTACTCATTAAATACATCATCTAGTCTAGAAATTTATTACTATATGCTATTTGTAAATAGACAATTTGGGATTACAGAAGCTTACCAATGTTAAAAACTAATATGAAACCTAAACTAACATTATCTTTGGATTGGGGTAAAGGAGGGGAAGGAAAGGAAGTTGAAATCCTTTCCTGTTTGGATAACTTTTTTTAATCAAATGGAAGGAAAGGAAAGAAAATGAGTATCCCCCCATTTCCCTTCTATCTTAAAATTTACAATTCTCCCAAATTGGGAGTTTTAGAGAGAAAGAAAATGATTAAAACTATTTTAATTTTGAAATGATTATTTTTTCCTTATTTTAACTCCAATTTAAAAACAAGGAAAAAAAGTTATACATGTAATTATAATTATATTGCCTAAAGCCCTAAATCCTACTAAAATTTAACTATCCAAATAAGGAAATGATTATTACTTCCTTCCCTTTACTTCCCCTAGATCCAGTGTAATTAGAACTTGAGGCTTTGGCCTACTGATCAAGGCCTCAAAAAGTTCACACGGAGGGTAGGGGTTCAAACTCTTGCCCTCCCTTCCCCTTCCCCTTTTGTAATGAAAAAAAAAAAAATCCAGTGTAACTGCTAAAGCGCATATCAATTTGGGCTTAAAGAGAACGAAGCTCTTATGATTTTGAGCATTTTATTGGCCCAACCTTAAAACAGGTCCATTTTAAATTTCAATTCAAAGAAAGAGCTAGGGATGCAAGTGGGTAGTAGATAATAGGGTACCCGGCACTATCCGACCCGATTAAGTAGGGTTAGGGTATTATATAATAGGGTTAGGGTAGGGTATGGGTAGTGATTTTAGTACCCGTGATGGGTTCGGGTAGGGTACGGGTAGTGACCTTAGGGTACCCACTACCCGAACCCGATTACTAATTAATTATTTTAATATTATATTTTTATTTATATATTATATTTTTACTTAAAAATTACTCCTAATTAATCTAATTAAAATTTTTTTATTGTTAAAAATATAATTTTTAACTTTTTTTACAATTATACAAGTTAATTTTAATTTATTCATTTAATTTTAATCTATTTATTATTATTTAATTATAAAGTAAAAAAAATATTCGGGTTTTTTATCGGGTTAGGGTAGTTAACGGGTAGTTGATATTCTATACGGGTAGGTACGGGTAGTGATTTTAAAAAATAACCGGGTAGTTATAGGGTTCGGGTACCCTAGAAAATAATAGGGTTAGGGTACGGGTACCTCAAAATTCGCGGGTACCCTACCCGGTTGCATCCCTAAAAAGAGCACATAATATCGGGTTAGCGGGTATCCGGGTAATTACAGCAGCCTGCCAGCCTCTCAGCAAATCTTCCTGAACCGGACAGGGTGAAATACAAAAATAATGCAGAAGAGAGAGCAGGGCAAATCAGGTGGCGCAGCTGGTGGCACCACCGCACCGCCGCCAAAGAGAGGCCGGCCATTCGGCAGCACAGCAGCGAGCGTGGCCTCTGCCTTAGCAGCTGACTCAGTGGCGCCGTCAACTCTGCTTGGTCCGACCCTCCAAATCCACAACTCTTTCGCAGGTGATAAACCCTAAACCCAAATTTGAAACTGAAATTTAGAATTTGTAAATAAAGAAGCAACATTTCAATATTTTAGATAACTTATAGTTATTTGCTTAACTGTACTTTGAATTTGATTGTTGAGTTTATTATTGCTGTTGTGAGCAGATCAAAACAATAAAAGGATAGTTCTAGCACTTCAAAGTGGGTTAAAGAGTGAATTGACATGGGCTTTGAACACTCTCACTTTGCTCTCTTTCAGAGAGAAAGATGATATGCGTAAAGACGCCTGCTTAGCTAAAATTCCCGGCTTGCTCGATGCTCTTCTCCAAATTGTATGTTCTCTTCATGTCTTTATAAGCTCATGTTCTTATGCTTTAAATGTAAATTTGTGGGAATTCTTTGAAATTACTGTTTGCATTAACATTGATAAGTTAAAGAAAAATTGTAATTGTGGAGCAGATTGATGATTGGCGTGATATAGCAGTTCCTAGAGAACTTATAAAGGGAACAAGGGCTAGAACATTGGGTGTGAATTCTGTTGTAACGGGATTTGGCCATGAATATGAGGCTTTGGGATCAAATAGCTTGCTGCCACAGTCAGGGTAAGCTTGAAAATTATTGCTATGTTGTCTTGTTGGTTAGAGGGATGGGAAAATGAATATGGTTTGTGTTTCTGGTACGGCAGTTTGGGGTCGGGTTCTTCTACTGCGGAAGTATCAGCACAGAAGAATACAAGTAAATTGCGTCCTTCGGAGTGGTGGTTTGAAGAAGATGGTCTCTTTAATCTTGATGATGAGGGCCGAGCAGAAAAACAACAGTGCGCTGTTGGTGCTTCTAATATTATTCGCAACTTTTCTTTCATGCCAGAGAATGAAATTGTTATGGCTCAACATCGGCATTGCTTGGAAACTGTGTTTCAATGCATAGAAGATCATGCTATTGGTAAGACAACCCCCTTCAATTCTCTTATGATCTGCATTGCGAGGCTTGTATGTATATGCCTGTATCATCAAAATAAATTCTCTTAATGTATTCTTTCTCTAAAATTTCTTTTCTTGGCAGAGGACGAGGAACTTGTCACAAATGCCATCGAGACAATAGTAAATTTGGCTCCCTTGCTTGATCTTCGAATCTTTAGCTCACCAAAGCCATCCTTCATTAAAATAACGTGAGAATCCCAATTTGCCTGTTTCAGTGCACGTTTTTCTAGTTCCTAACTTCTGGTTGATGACACATCTACTATTTTACCAAACAGCGAAAAGCGTGCAGTTCAAGCTATCATGGGGATGCTTGGATCTCCAGTTAAAGCCTGGCACTGTGCAGCTGCTGAATTTCTTGGGCGCATGATTATAAATCCTGATAATGAACCTTTCCTCCTTCCCTTTGTTCCCCAGGTGAATAGCAATCTGCTGAGTGTTTGATCTTGTGTAAGAAGTATGTCTTAAGAAATTATAAATTGTAATAAGAACTTGATAGCAAATTGCAGATGTACAAGCGTTTGGTAGATCTTTTGAACTTGCCGGCATTTGATGCACAAGCTGCTGCCATTGGCGCTCTCTATAACCTTGTGGACGTCAATATGGACTGCAGATTGAAGCTTGCCAGTGAGAGATGGTAATTTTGGTCTTTTCCTATATATGCATTATGGCTTAATGATGGTGACAGTGATGACAATTCATCATCATATAATTATTAATGTTTTCTGTCGAAATGACTTTAGTATTTGTGTACCATTCTTTAAATCTAGGGCCATTGATCGTATACTGAAAGTGATCAAGGCACCACATCCAGTGCCAGAAGTCTGCCGGAAAGCTGCGATGATAATAGAGCACCTTGCATCTGATCCTCAGAACCGGACATCATTGCTAGCTTATGAAAATGCATTCGCGGAGATACTATTTTCAGATGGTAGACAATCTGATACCTTTGCAAGGATTTTGTATGAACTGACTTCTAAACCAAACAACAAAATGACAGCAGCTCGGGGAATTTGGGGCATGTAGTTGACTGCTCTTTTTTGCGGTATGCCTTTAATTGAAGCCAACTATTATGCACGTGGCCCGTAAGCTGACTTGTACATACCGGCTGAATTTAGATTTTAACTAATCATGAATCATGATGTATGTCTTATTTGTAGTTTACTTTTTGATAATGTGATCCTGTATTTTGAGCGATGCCTTAAACCCCCTACGAAGCTAGGCCATAAAGTTATCTTCTAGTACTTGTTTGTGCCAGTGTCCTCTCGTTTTGCTTGTTGGCAAGGAATGAGACGCATATATAAATATCTATTGAAAGGTTCCGCCATAGTTGATTAGATGATTGCAGAAAGTATCCTTGAACTGAAAATGGGACACGCAATAATAAGTGGTCAATTGTCTCCTACTGCATGTAAATAGTACAGGACGATGGTGGGTTTTTTTTTTTTTTTTTTTTTTTTTTTCATGTCTAAATCAGTGGTTTAGACATAAACATGAAACATCAGATTACAAATTGTACATTCTTCAATTTTGGATGATATGATTCAAGCAGAAGAAAGGGCTGTTTTTTCTGGTACAACAATAGTTCCCTTGTCTTCCATTTCCCTAAGTGGAGCAGCGCCATTTCCTGTTGGAGCCAGAGACTCCCACACATCCTCTCTGAACTTCTTGTAGATGTCACCTTTGTAAAATGTTCTTGTCCGAAACACCAAAATCAACGAAACAACACTCCCGAACAAAGTTGCAGCAGTGATGATTAGAAAAGCTGGTCTGTAACATTGTGCTCCAATGCAATTTAAGTCCTGTCCTGGTTTCCTAGTAAGTCCCAAAGCTTTCAATTGCTTCAAAGCTTCCTTGTCATATAAATGACCAGCCACTCTCACATTGAAAATGTATGATCCGACAGGACTCGAGACTGATCCAACATTATACATTGTTGAGAAATGTTTAAGACCAAATAGTTCAGATATAATGGCACAAAGTAAAGGCAATTGAGCTCCTAGGCAAAATCCTGTCAAAACTGAAGCAAAATAAAGAGAATTTGGGACGGCAAGCGCAATCAAAAGATGACCAACACAAGCCAAAAGAATCACAAATGTGAGCATCAAGGGACGAGGGAACTTGTATTTTGTCAAGACAAATTCAGATAAATAACCTGCCATAACTCGTCCGAGGAAATTCCATATACTCACTAGTGATATAAAGGTTGATAAGCTATGAGCTGAATATCCCAAAGATTTGCCAAGTTGACCCAGATTGTCAATTACTGTTAATGCTCCACCAGTGCCACAAGCTGTTGCAATGAATAGAATTAGCATGTCAATGTTGAAAATTGCTTGAAAAATAGTGTAATCTTCGCCCCTGTCTGGTGGATTGAATATGTTTCTGATATAAGCAAATGGATTGAACTGATCTTCCGGTCTTGCTTGAACTGCAGGAGGATTTTCAGACACAACATTGAGTTGGGAATTAGTGTTTGAATTTGAACCTTGATTTTTGCTTTTCCAAACACTGAATTCTTCTTTTATTACAAAGACAAGTGGGATTAATAGTGTAATAATGACAACAGAAGCACTTCCAATATAGTCAATTCTAGTAAATCTGAATTTTTTCTGCAAAATAATCATGACCATGATGAATCCAGCAAGTCCAAGAGCAATGTAAAGGAATCTGAAGAAGATTTTGATCTCTTTATTCTCCATCCGTACAACTTTCATGATCCGAATTGGTCGTAGAAAAATCAAAGGAACAATGCTTGGAAGCCAAGCAAGAAGCAAAATCAAAGCCATTGAATCATCCTTATAAATTGCATGGTAATATTGAGTCAAAATTGCACCACTTAAACCAATAAACCCTTTTAAGAGCCCTAAAACACTGCCTCTACTTTCTGGGAAGTTCTTGACACATGTGACTAACGCCCCGGTGTTCGGAAATGATTGGGAATTTGAAGCTATCCACATATATAAACACATTTGCCATACTTGGGGCTTGGTTATTCGGCCTGTGACTGATATCCAGATCATGAAAAAGCCAATGAAATTCATAACTGAACCCATTGAAAGAACTACCCATGGCGGCGCAACTTCGTAAATAAGCCCTGCTAAGATGCTAAGGTTACTGCCCAAATCTTTGAAGAAACTCAGCAAATTGAGAGTTGTTTGATCATACCCTAATGTTGATTTGATGTCATTAGAATATAGACCAAACAAGTAACCTGAACCATTAACAGATAGAATAATTAGTGTAGCAAAAACCATAAATAATCTGCTGGAAATTACATACAAGACAAAGCTTTTGGTCTCCCTCCAATGGCCGCCACCAATTTTTTCAGATAGGCCGCCCATTTTCTTACTGCTGAGTATAATTAGAAGCCGGCAATTTGAGTCTACATTTGAATTTTGATGCAGACATGTATAAATAAAACAGGTTTGGCATATTTTGGAGATTAAAGCCACTTGGAACCAAATTTGTCTTAGATTGTTTGTCTGGTAGTAATTGGTAGAACATCCTTGAATTTTCTGTTTCAAGAGAATCTAAATTCTTGTTTCATCTTGTAAAGTCAGCTCTAGTGTTCAAAACTATTTCTGTATACATCAAGATCATAGAAATATGTTTTTTTTTTTCTCTTCAGACACAAGTAACATTTTATAAATGTGATTTGTTAATTTGCATTAAGAAACTATACTTACAGACAAGTCAGATCTCTTGTGGATTGCTTAAGTCAAAATTATCTAGAGCATCTGACAAATCTTGCAATTTTTATAATCCCAATTGCTAGTGTGTAATTAATTAAGCTTATCATGTATGCATGCTCTCAATCAGTAATCTGACGTATATAACTTCTTACATGCCAATGCAAGCCTGTAAGAAGTGATAGGCTATGATTCAAGAGCCCAAAGGGCTTTTATTTTATTTTTTTGGTTCATTTAGTATTGAAATGATAATCTCATTTAGGGTCATGGGGTCTTGTATATTTGTTGAAGTCCATCCAAATTTTGGGCAGGCCTTCGGGTTTGGACGGATAGTCTGGCTCTTAAACAGGTTTATTTCTGTCTAACTTTTGACATCTTAAACATGTACAGGGCACCGATTAAACTTTTTTACTGGCTCTCCCCTCTTATTTTCTGACTCCCATGGGCATACCTCTATTTATAATTGGATGACATTGAAAGAAATGAATTAAAAAGCAAAAAAAAAAA
>AWUE01019401.1:0-52424 GCA_001974825.2 Corchorus olitorius
TTGGACTTATTAGCTGACTGCAGATAAGTTTCATTTTTCAAATAAGAAATTTGAAAGTGCATATGTTGCAGTCCAATGTGAATATATTGTTTCTGACTTTTAAGAATCCAATTTTGTAAGTATCTTGAAATAGGTCCATACTGAAAAATATTCTACTAAATTGAAAGCTTGAACCGCGAACATATATACGAAATGATTACTTAACATGAAATCTCATTATAATTTGAATAAATCTTTATATACTCAAACATCTAAACTAAGAGACTATTATGAATAAATCATCTACCTACCAAATAGGTAAATAAAGAAATTACAAATTAAATTCACATCCCGTGAGATTTGAACCCAGGACCTCACAGTCCAGACACAGTGCACCTACTGGTTGAGCTATCAACTCTTATGCAAAAGAGTCTAAACTTAGTATTACAAGATATAATTCTTATTATTAGTCCTAGTGATAATTACAATCAAACAGCTAATTAGAAGATGTTCCTCGAATATATGATGATTCCAATATTCAAACACCTAGAGGAAACAGCTAAGACTTAAAGGGGACCATAGTTCTGTTTGAATATAGTATAGTTTTGCAAAAGAATGACAGAAACAGCCCTAATTATTAGTCCACTATTTGCATATATCCCCAATTTTTACGATGTTTTTGAAAGTAACTCCCCACCCACCTAGGAATCTGAAGGACCTGTTTTATGTCTTAAACGGCCATTAACTGTCTTTTAATTGGCCCGAAACTATCTTCATTCATTTGTCTCACTCTCCCAAATCCCAATTCTCAAATATCTATACTAATTCTAATTAGTTAGACCCCACTCCCACATTTTCTTTTTTAGGCCCCAAACATTTACCGGCACTCACCATCTGAACATCTTCTGATTATAAACTTGTCTCTCTTGCTTCCATTTAATTAAACTCTCTCACTACTACTATTACTATACCATCCTCCAACCTTGTCTTCTGTATCAATTATACTTTGAAAAACCTTGAATTCTAGCAGTTATGGCGGATCCTGGAAAGATGGAAGAAGGGTTAGCTCATCATGCAGAAGTTGTTCATCAAGACAAACATAAGAATGATCAAAATAGCATAATTATTGACAAGGAGAAACAAGAGAAGGTGGCTACAACTCCTCAAGTTGAAGAACAAAACTTGGAGCATCAACCATTAGTAAAGCAAAAGACGAAGAGGGTTGCAACTTTGGATGCATTCAGAGGTCTCACCATCGTGGTAAGTGATGATGTTCATTAATTAATTTAGACTCTATTAATCTTAATATAAAGTTTTTAAGATCAATAATGAAGAAATTAATATTTTTGGGTATTTTTTTGTTTTTGTGTAGCTAATGATATTGGTAGATGATGCTGGTGGAGCATATCCAAAAATTGATCATTCACCATGGAATGGGTGCACCCTGGCTGATTTTGTCATGCCATTTTTTCTCTTCATTGTTGGGGTGGCCATTGCCTTAGCTCTCAAGGTCCAAACTTTCTTCATTGTTCCTAAATCTGGGTAGTGTTATTTCCATTAAATTTGGGTTAGTTGGGCCTTATTTAGTTGGGCTTTTGGCCCATATGCTTTGGAAACATTTTTGTCTTTGGATTCCTACATTTTTTTTAGCGAAATTCCACACGGCCCGAAAAATTGACCCGAATTTTATCCCAATGACGTGTCATGGTTAGTCATCCCATGTTATGTAGCGAAACTCTACTCAAGTAGTGGTGAGACCAGTCTACTGGACCAACCGTGTAAAAACACATCATGAGGAACCAAATTTCGGGTCAATTTTTTGGGCTGTGTGGCAAAACTCTTTTTTTTTTGTTATTATTATCATCTAATAAATTATAAATTCTTCTTCCTTGTTGCAGAAAATTCCTAAGATCAATGATGCAATTAGGAAAATATGCTTAAGAACCCTAAAGCTTCTATTTTGGGGAATTTTGTTGCAAGGTAAAGTCATCAATTCCCACATATATATATCCCAATCATCACCATTTCATGCCCTGTCAGGGCTATGGTTAAAAAATATATGCAAGTTTTTCTTTCATACCACAAATTGATAAGACAATATAAAATTGAAGGCCTGCCCATAAGTTGTAAAATGGAGCAAATTCAAAGAATTTGGCAATGCATATGCATCATTAATAATAATTAATTAATATTGCAATTGCAAATTAAATCTGCAGGTGGATACTCCCATGCACCTAGTGATCTTGTCTATGGAGTTGACATGAAAAAAATTCGATGGTGTGGCATCCTTCAGGTAATATATATAACATCTCACAATTTTTTCACTCTTTTTCTCTAATGACAGATTTATATAGCTAATGATGAATTAATTATTCTTGTATTTATGTAAGCAGAGAATAGCATTGGTTTACTTCATTGTAGCCCTTATAGAAACTCTCACCACAAAGCGCAGACCAACAGTTTTGGAACCTGGACATTTATCAATTTTCACTGCTTACCGTTGGCAATGGTAATTAAAGAAACCCAAAGCTCTTTACAAATTGCTAAAGTTACAATCACTTAATATATAATTCATATATGTAGGATTGGGGGTTTCGTTGCTTTTATCATTTACATGACAACAACATATGGATTATATGTGCCAGATTGGAGTTTTGTGCTACATGGAGACAATAATGAATCAACAAGATACACGGTAATTTGAATTATACCTCAAAATGTTCAATTCAATTATGCATAAGTTTATGATCAGAAATTAATTCCTTCCCAATCTTGAAAATTGATATCTGAGTTTGTTTTGTTCTGTTTTTCTTACAATTTTTTAGGTTAAATGTGGGATGAGAGGACACCTTGGACCTGCTTGCAATGCTGTTGGTTATGTTGATAGACAGGTTTGGGGTGTTAATCATCTATATGCATATCCTGTCTGGCAACGCCTAAAGGTGAGTCTTGAGCTTTTTTCTTGATTAATTAGCAAAATCATCACTGCTAATTCCCATTAATATTTTGCTTTGCTTTAACAAAATCTTTAGGCTTGCACGGCTAGTGCGCCTGGTTCAGGTCCTCTTCGCGAAAATGCCCCAGTCTGGTGCCAGGGTCCATTTGAACCAGAAGGCCTACTCAGGTTTGTTGATTAACCAAAAGTCCATTTTAAGTATTAATTCATATGCAGTGATTTGATATTTGTTGTTGGTTTCTCTTAATTAGTACAATTTTGGCTATACTCTCCGGTACCATTGGGATTCATTATGGACATGTTCTAATTCATTTCAAGGTTAGAAACATGAACATATTATTACTAATCGTAGTTGTAAATCAGCCTTGAGAAGGGAACTAAAAGATGAAAGTGGTCATTAATTTGCAGGGTCATTCTGAGAGGCTCAAGCAATGGGTGTCAATGGCATTGGTCTTACTTATTGTAGCCATAATTCTTCATTTTACAGATGGTAAGACTCTTGCATTAAGCATTTGAATTTCCTAAGGAATCATACATGATGAAATTTACATATATTGTCTTGTTTCTCTGCAAATTTGCAGCTATTCCAATCAACAAGCAACTATATAGTTTCAGCTACACATGTTTCACAGCCGGTGCTGCAGGAATTGTATTCTCAGCATTCTACATTGTGGTAAAATGATGATGTCACACTTTTCAATTCAACATTCTTAAAATGTTAGTCCTAACTCTAAAGTAAAATGTTCTTCATGTTTTCCCATTGTCAAAAATTGGACAGATTGATGTTTGGGGAATCAGGACACCATTTTTGTTCCTGGAATGGATAGGAATGAATGCAATGTTGATATATGTGCTTGGGGCACAAGGCATCCTTCCTGCTTTTGTAAATGGATGGTATTATAAGTCCACTGACAATACCCTTGTAAGTAACATAATCATCTTCTTAAGCTTAATTAAGCATTATGAAGATCAAACTTCTTCAAATATTAACTAACTGAATTGAATTAAACCCTATGCTTTTTTTTTTACTCAGGTCTATTGGATTCAAAACCATGTTTTCATAAATGTTTGGCACTCGCAGAGGCTAGGGACTCTTTTGTATGTAATATTTGCAGAAATCGTTTTCTACGGAGTCCTTGCAGGCATATTGCACAAATTTAGAATATATTGGAAGCTATAAGAGCCATATAAGTGCTACAACATATAGAAAGGATTAGATAATGTGTAATTCTTCATTTACAAATCATACATTAGGTGTTTAAACATTTCTCCCTCTGTAAACCTTGTTTGCTCTTGTTATATAGTTTGTTGTTTGAGTGGTTTATCCCACATTACTAAGGGAATACAAAAGCTAAGTGCTTTATAAAGACCAAGATGCTTAAAAATTTATTTTGGAAAACATGAGCCAAGTGGGGCTCAAGTCTCAAATAGGTCCACTAACTTTGCCATAAATCCCAAGTAAGGGCCCGAACTTTAAAAAGAGCCAAGTAAGGGCTCCAACTTTTAGGGAAAGCTCAAATAGGTCCATTCTATTAAACTGATTTTTACTTTTAGCTTCAAATTTCGACCATAATGGATGTAATTTTTTTCGATTTTAGACTAGAGTACCATCGACATTTGATAGGGAGATAATTAAGTTTAACCCTACTGTTAATAAGGGTTTTTAACGTAATTAATGTGTTTTTTATTTTTAATCCTGAATTAAAAGTTATTTTGTATTTTTATTTTTTATTTTATGTTAGTTAATTTCCTTAAATCATAATTACAAAAGTCACATGTCAATTTCTTATTTGTTCACACAATTTTATTCTACAGTGTGACTCACGTTTCGATTGTATTAACAGAATGAACTTATTTGAGCCTTCCCAAAAAGTTGGGACCCTTATTGGACATTTTTTAAAATTTGGACCCTTATTTGAGATTTAAGGCAAAATTTGGGGACTTATTTGAGATTTCAGTCGCCAAGTGGGGGTTTTGAGTCATTTGGGATTGATTCTCCTACTAATAGGCCTAGTTATAGACTAATTCTCCTGATAAGTCTTAAATTTTTTGTTCCAATAAGTATTTTCGGATAAAGTCATTTTTTGAAATAATCAGATAATATTGTATTTGAGAAAGCTTGACTCCTCAAAGTCTTGTTTTTCTCTTTTTAGAAAATTTCTAACAGCTCTTGTTGAGAATTTCACTTGCTTGCTAGTAGTAGTGGAATGGTTACATTTGGAATTGTTTTAAGCTTGATTTTGATCACTCTGCTTCCATTTCCATGGCCTAGCTAGTTTTCTTTGGCTAATTGGTCATTAAATTGGTTAAAAAAACACTAAAAAATCATAGGGTGTATGTAATATTCTTGATTATAACTAGGAGTTTGACATCATTTTGTTCTTAAATTAAAAGAGAGATAGAGAGAGGACAAAAATGTTAGAATAAATTCAATTGGAAGACAAAATATTGAACTTTCTCCACTGGGTGACAAAATAGCTGGCCATCTTCCTTTTGGCAAGAAAGCCTGAAATATTATACAGTTTCAGTTTGCCATTGAATTGAATCAATCCTTTTGTTTTATTCATTATAATAATTTTCATGATAGCTGTCTCTCTTAGACAGGAGGTTTAAGCCTGAGGACAACCAAGAAAAGGAACCAGAATTGCTAAAGGCTTAATCATTAATTAATTAATTAATTCTCGGTATAAATTACAAGTTAGACTTGTTCAAGCCCGTTCGGCCCGAAACTTGGGAAACAAGTTGTAAGGCTTAGTTTGTGGTTGAGGTTAAGTTTTGAAAAAGCTTTGTTTTGATCTGAAGAGTGCTTTTTAAAATTGGGGTTGAAAAATGTAATTAATGTTTGGTATTGTTATAGAAAAAAGTGGTTAAGAGATAAAATATCTAAAAAGGTATTAATTAAAATAGAAATAGAAAAAAATATTTAAGAGAGTTTAGTAATTTTTAATGTTTAAAAGCACTTTTGAAACGTAAAAGTAACTAAAGATTAGCTTTTGAGGTTGGCTTGATTTTTGCGGTGAAAATTAGCTTTTGACACAAATCATGACTTATTTGACATCGTGTTTAAGGTAAAAAGTAACTTTTTTATCTTCAAACTCAATCCCAAATCAAGCCTTAAAAACACTAAGCCAACAACCTATTATTATATTAATGAATTCTCAACCCTACCCTCCAAAAAAAAACTTGTCAACCCTAAACAAGATCTTCTAAACCTAGCTAACTGATTTCTAAAACTCCTCAATTAAGATTTTGAAGAGATAATGGGAAATAAGAACACAATTATAAAAAAGAAGAAGGATAAAGACAACGATAGAACAAAGCTAGACCCAAGGTAAACCTCTGCCTTCGAGCTTTTCTTTTCTTTCTCTTTTTTCCCCTGGAATTTTAATGAATTTGGTTTCTATGTTAATTAATGATCACTTGATGACTATACTATTTTTTTTTTCTCACACCAACTTCGATGAGATTGGTCCTGTGTCGGTACATATTTTGTCAATTCATACCATTATTACTACTTTTATAAAACCAAGCATCAAGAAACACTAGCAATGAGTAAGAACTAAGAACTGTTTTTACTCATAATTTCTTGAGATCGATCAAGGTAGAATTTATCACAATATATATGCACTGAACTCATTATGACTAATTACAATAAGTAATTAGAAATTTATCGGTTTAATGCCCAAAATCCCCCCTGAAGTATCATAAAAAGGACACTTTGTCCCATAATCTTTTTTTTTGTCCAATTTTGCCCCCTGAACTATGAAAAAAATGACATTTTGCCCCATGCGGTGACAGATTTTAGTCACGTACGTGCACATTACTAACGGTCTGTTAACTCGAGGTTTTCTACTGACATGAAATTTCAACGTCAACCAAAAAAGGGCCCCACGTCAATCTTTTTTACCCTACAGAAATTGATAAAAATCCAATTGGGGCCCATTTTTTGGCTGACGTGGAAATTCCACGTTAGCAAAAAACCTCGAGTTAACAGACCTGTTAGTCACGTGCATGCACGTGACTGAATTCTGTTACGGCAGGGGGCAAAGTGTCCTTTATTTCATAGTTCAGGGGGCAAAGTTGGACCAAAAAAGATTAGGGGGCAAAATGTTCTTTTTGTGATATTTCAGGAGGGATTTTGGGCATTAAGCCGAAATTTATCCATATATGTGTAAGAACTTCTTTTTGCTACAAGAGTCTCGTGAGTATCTCTGGAGTCGAGTAGTTTCTTTATTAAAAAACTGAATCAATTAATTTTTGTTTGAACTTATTGTGACCAATTATAGTAGGAGGGAATTGGCCCCAATGGCGGAGCCATGTAGAAGCAGGGGGGCCATGCCCCCCCCCCCCAAGATTTTCAAAAAAATTTATTGAATATGCATCTAATATATAAAAGAAATGTTAATTTTTATGTTTGGCCTCCTAAAAAAATAAGATGGCCCTCCAAAAAATTATATCCTATGAAAATTATAAATAATTTTTAGTTTCTTTATTAGCTTGAAAAAAAAAATTATCTCACTTCAAAGTCAAGCATATACACACTCATAACTCATTTCAAAAATAAAAGCATGCACCCTAATTTTAAAGTCTCCAACTATCCATCACTTCATTACCATTATTTCAAATAAGGTTTGTATTCATTATTATCATTGTAGTCACTTTATAATTTATAAACTTCTAAGAAATGAAAGATAATGTTACAGTTAGGGGTATAAGCGATACAACACTATTCGCAAGCTACTCGAGCTCGACTCAAAGAAAATTCGAATTCGACTCAGTCATTGTCGACTCGAGCTGGAGTAGCTCAAGTATCGAATCGAGCCGAACTCGAACTCAATGATGCTTGATTCGATACTCGTCGAGCTACTCGATACAAATATATATATATATATATATATATATAGACACACACACACACACACACACACACATACATAATATTATTTATTTAATTAAAAAATTAGCTATATATACCTGTCGAGCTCGAGCTCGAACTCGGTATCGAATTCGACTCGAGCTCGAATTTCAGCTAAAAATGATTTTTTTTTAATTTTTTAATTAAGTATCGAACTTGTCGAGCCGATCGAGGCAAGCTCGAGCTCGATAATCAAAACTCGATCGAAACTCGAGTCGAGTATCGAGCTCGAGTAGCTCACTACTCGACTTAACTCGACTCGATTACACCCCTACTTACAGTGAAAGTTCTCTATTTGAAATTAAGGAAATGATCACCATTCTCTACTTTGTCGTGTTCCATTAGGAAGGGATGTGTTGTTACATTAATCCTAAATTTGGAAAAGAAGTTGTTTATATTTAGTTGAATTTGATGTGCATATATCAACAGAGACAGAAAATGAGTTGGATTAATTTTAGATAGAAATTAAAATTGAAAAAACCATATTGTTTTGCTATTTTATGTCATGATATCATTATCACTCAAAAGTTTTTGGGGATACAATCTCTCAGTAGTTACAGTGAATCTCAATTAGTTTGGAGTTAAGTCGCATCAGACTACAAATAAAGACAAAATTTTCCAACATCTATTTTCTTTTGAGTCATAATGATATCATGACATATGGTTTTTTCAATTTTAATTTCTATTTAAAATTAATCCAATCTCATACCCGAGATCTTGGTTAAAAGCATTAAGCACCTTCACTCGACAAAATGAAAATTTATATACACTTTCCTCTTGGCTGAAATTTCAAATAGGTCCCTGAACTCAAATAAGGGCACCAACTTTAAAAAAGGTCAGATAAGAGTCCCAAGTTTTCGGGAAGGCTCAAATAGGTTCATTGTGTTAATACAAACAGAGCATGAGTTACACCATAGAAAAAAGCGCGTGAGCAAATAAGAAATTGACACGCGGCTTTTATTTTTTAAAAAAACAATGTATACCTTAATTCAAATGCAATATCTCTTAACCAGAGTTGACACTTTGATGATTTTTTTGCTTGACATTTTGTTTTGGTTTATTACTTGACATGTGGGGTGGCTAACTTTTAGTTGGTTATAAAAGCTATGCAAAGCTCTTTTAATCTTCATCATACTAAAAACATGGCTTCGTCTCTTTTACCATCATCCACCGCAACTATTTCTAACACTGTCATTCTCACTTCCTTTGCCTCTTCAATCCTTCCAAGAACATCCCAACTCTCCATAGCATCATCAAATAATAGCTCACTTGTCTTTGATTTCTCATTTGAAACTTTCTAGGCCCTTTGATTTGTTGCTTCCACTGAATCTTCTACACCCATATGATCTAAATAATAAGCAGTCATCTCCTCCTGAACTTATAGAAGTGAAATCTCTGCATTTAAAATCATTGAGCTCCCTTGCCTGTGAGGCAGTTTCGTCTTTCCTGTCGAAGAAGAAGCTCTCATTTCTCAAAAGCTTAACTATTGAAAAGTGAGAAGAATTAGAGTCTTTAAAATTAAAAGAGGCTTATGGACTTTCAACACTAACTGTCTTGGATTGCCCGAAATTGGAGTTCATAACTTTATTGTAGAATTCTTTTTTAAAGTTTTTCCGATATCGAGGCAAATCTGTGCTTTATCAAGGGGCACAACCGAAAGATCTCATGCTTGATTTCAGACAAGGCCTTGACTACAAGTACAAGTCCGATGACTTAGGGGGCTTTCTTGACATTTTAGAATGGTGTAGGTCTTTGACTATTTGTGGATGGTTTTTTCAGGTATATATCAAGTATGAATTGAGTGTTGTTGGCTTAAACTTTGATCATTTGTATATTTGTACCTCTAAATGTTCTGTTTTCAATTTGCAGTCAAGTTACCGAATGGATGCCATTGCCATAATATCTCAATTTTTCAAGAGAGATCATTTTGGCTTATTGAAGGAGCTTTGGTGGATTGATTATTCAGTGGGAGCAGACAATGTGGATGTTTTACTTTTCTTTCTCAGAGCATGTGATTCTTTGAAAAGACTTTATGTAATTGTAAGTTTCTCTTCCTTTTTTTTTCGCTTTTGTTGGGTGATATCTCAACAATGCACATATTCATTCTTCTTAACCTACTAAATTTCAGCTGGCTGAAACTTACAGATCGATCCTACTTGCTATAAAATGACAAACACTTGTAACTTAGTTCCAAGGGATTGGAGAAACAGAAATAAACTCAGTGATTTGAATCTGGTAAAATTAGAAGGATTTCCAAATGAGGAAGAGGAACTCATATTTTTCAGGAGGTTAATTCCTTTGTTTGAAGAGACACTGAAAATTATAGCAAAGTCGTCGGATGGGACTTGTTTGAGGCAACTTGTAAAAGTAGATATGTCAGAGAAGAATTGGAAGAAGAATCCATACAGATCTGAAGTGTTGAAACCTAAAGCCTATTATCCAGATCATAGCCACATGAACTTCAAATTGTAATAGATTTTTCACATATATATGTCAATATTATTCTTGGTAAACAAGGAATCTTTAAATTTGAATTTTGAATTGCTATTTGCTAGCTGCTCAATATATTCTGCAATTCTTGAAAATTGAAGAGACTGATGAAAATGAAAAAGATGAGTTGAGTGTGACCAAGGGTGAGCTTAAAGGGGAGGAGCAAGTCCCACTAGGGAAGCAAGAGGATTGCTATCTTGGACTCATTTAGAGGGCTTACCATAGTAGTAAGTCAAGGATTAGTAGTACAAAACATGTTAAAATTTTCTAGTATTAACAGCCTTTTTTTTTTTGCCCCTGCCCTGCAACAAACAATAACATTCAATCTCCAAAGTTCTTGGTCATTATAACAAGAAAATCTTCTTATATTTGTTGTGTGCATGTTCAGAATTGCAGTCAACAGTGATACAAGTAGGATAGATTCACATAAGCTAACAAATTGGAGCTAAGCCTTGAATGAAACATTAATCATTAGATAAACTTGAGAGTTGATTTTTGAGAGAAATGCTTCAAATGTGTAATTATAATCGATTTTACATGTGTTTTGGGGGTTGTAGTAGTTGATGATATTGGTAGACATGAAGCTTATCAAATGGTGTGGCATTCTGCAGGTCAAAAACCTATCAATTTTTCTTGACTGATCAATATATATGATAAATGATGAAACAGCAGCATTAGTCATAGTAACATTTTTCAAATAAGAATCAATTGTTGTATAATAATAATTCAGGAACCTATTGCCATTGAACTGAATCAATATCCTTTTGTTTTGTTTTATTCATTATAATTATTTTCATGACACATGTCTCTCTTAGATACGAGGTTTAAGCCTTAGGACAACCAAGAAAGGAACCAGAATTGCAAGGCTTGATCATTAATTAATTCTCGGTATAAAATACAAGTTAAACTTGTTCAAACCCGGCTCGAAACTTGGGAAACAACGTATTAAGTCGGTATCAAATTAAAAAAGACATATTATATATTAATGATCTCAACCCTACCCTCCAAAAAAGAAAAAAAAAGCTTCTCAACCCTAAACAAGAGCTTCTAAACCTAATTGATTTCTAAAAACCTATTATTTTATCGCTTTCTTTGTGCCAAAAAAAAAACCTAATTGATTAAGAAGATTTTTGAAGAGATAATGGGAAAGAAGAGCAGAATTATCAAAAAGGAGGAGGATATAGAGAACGATGGAACAAAGCTAGACCCAAGGTAAACTTCTGCCTTCGATCTTTTCTTTCTGTTTCCCCTTGGAATTTTCATGAATTTGGTTCTATATTATTATTTATTAATCACTTGATGACTATACGATATTGTTTTTTTTCTTTCTCACACCAACTTCGATGAGATTCCTGTCAGTGAATCACACGATGAAATCTTATGTCAAAATTCATTCCCTTATTACTACTTTTATTATCAAACCAAGCATCAAGAAACACTACCGCTGAATAAAAATTGTTTTACCCATAATTTCTTGAGATCGATTAAGGTCGAATTTATCACAATATATATTTACTTCTTTTTTATTGAATTATTAGAATAAACTCATATTATGACCCATTTGAGTAACTAATCAGAATTTATCCGTATATATGTGTAAGAACTTCTCTTTTTGGTACAAGAGTACTCTCGAGATTATCTAGTAGTCTCTTTATTAGAAAACTCAATTAACTGATCTTTCTTCCAATTACAGGAAGAGGGAATTGGCCCCCAAAAGGGTTTATATTGGTAACTTGGAGTTGGATTCGAAGGATTATATCAGTAGATTGCCAAATGACATTCTTTACCACATAATTTCCAAGCTCCCTTTTGAATTTGCTGTCCAAACTACTTGTCTTTCTACTAAATGGAAAGACGTGTGGCAAAAGGCATTGTTGGCAATGGTGGAAGATGCTAGCTTAGAGGATGTTGATATTACAATAACAAACTTTCTTGAGCAATTGCCTGAATTCAATAAACCAAGACAGGACTGGGGATTCAAATTTAACTTTGGCAGAGGTAGATTGATCAGAGGTACATCCCTATTAGTTGCCATTACATCAAATAATACACTTGTCTTTGATTTCTCATCTCTTGGGAAACAGAAACTTTCTAAGCGCTTTGATTTGTTACTTCCACTGAATCAACAAAACCCATTAGATTTGTTACTTCGACTAGATGTTCAAAACCCATTAGATTGGTTAGTTCCATTGAATGATCAAAACCTATATTATCTCTATAATAAGCAGTTATCTCCTGAACTTATAGAAGTGAAATCTCTGCATCTAAAATCAATGAGCTCCCTTGCCTGTGAGGCAGTTTCGTCTTTGCTATCAGAGAAGAAGCTCCCATTTCTCGAAAGCTTGACTATTGAAAAATGCAATGGGTTACGATCTTTAGAAATAAATGAGGCTTATGGACTTTTAACATTAGTTGTCTTGGATTGCCCGAAATTGGAGTTCATAATTTTATTGCAGACTGGGCGCGATTTTAAGTCTTTCCGATATCGAGGCAAATCTGTGTTTTATCAAGGGGCACAACCAGAAGATCTCATGCTTGATTTCAGACAAGGCCTTAGTTACAACTACGATAAAGGTGACAGAGATCGCTTAAATAACTTTCTTTACACAATAAATTGTAGCTCTCTGATAATTTGCCGATGGCTTTTTCAGGTATGAAGAATAAACTGAGTGTTCTTGGCTTAATAAACTTTGATCATTTTAATATTGTACCTTTAACAATCTTGTCTACTTTCTTCTTCAATTTGCAGTCAATTTACAGGATGTTCCACAGTTTACCTGTACTTTTCAAAGGTCGGTTTTGTTTTCTGAGAGAGCTTTGGTGGATTGATTCTTCAATGGAAGAAGATAACGTGGATGTCTTACTTTGCTTTCTCACAGAATGTTATCATTTGGAAAGACTTTATGTAACTGTAAGTCTTTTTTTTTTTTCACTTTTATTTGGTGATATACATATTCATTATTCATCTTCACCTACTAAATTTCTGCTGGCTGAACTTGCAGATTGATCCTACCTGCTATAAATTGACAAACACTTGTAAGTTAGTCCCAAGACGCGGAATACTCAGTGATTTGAAGCTGGTGAAATTAGAAGGATTTCCAAATGAGAAAGGGGAAATCGCATTCGTAAGGAGGTTAATTCCTTTGTTTGAAGAGACACCGAAAATTATAGCGAAGTCACCAGGTGAGACTTGTTTGAGGCAAATTGTCAAAGTAGATAGGCCAGAGAAGAATGGGAAGAATCCTTACAGATTTGAAGTGTTCAAATATAAAGCTTCTTATCCAGATCATAGCCACAAGAACTTCAAATTGCAATAGATTTTTATTATTCTTTGTAAACAAGGAAGAATATCTTTGAACTTGTAAAGCCACACTTCATTTCTCTGCTATGAATAATACTTTTTGACCCTCCTGATTTTACCTCCAGTTGTCCCTCCTAATTAAATCTACCTCAAGTTTAGCCCCTAGTCTACCTCAAGTTTAGCCCCTAGTTATAAATATGGAGAGTTTGAGGGTAAATATTTGATTTTTAGAAATTATAGTAAGTTTTTTGATGACACGTTTGGAGGGACAAGTTGGAGGGTCATATAGCAATTCTCATAACCGGTCAAACAGATTGATGTATGGGGATTCAGAACTCCATTCCTACTCCTAGAATGGATATGGATAGGAATGAACTCCATGCTGATTTTTGTGTTGGGAGCACAAGGTATACTTGCAGCATTCATCGATGACTGCTACTATAACCACCGCCTACTTTCTGCTAATTTCATGAAGAAATCACTTTGGATTGGAATTTTCAGTTTTTTTGAAATGTCAAACTAACTTTCTGCAAATTGGAACAATGAATGCTTAGGTTACTTGGATCAAAAATCATGTTTTCGTACATGTATGGAACTCAAGGAACTTGGGGACTTTCTCTATGTGATTTTTGCTGAAATCATATTCTATGGACTACTTGCTGGAATCTTACACAAGTTGGGTTATCTACTGGAAGCTGTAATGAAGCAGAATTGAAGAATTTGCAGATTTGTTTTCCTTTCTTTCTTTGTCTGTAAAAGATGTTGGAATTGCAATCACCATTAAAATATATCCCAAAACTCTTTGCTCTCAAGTTGTTCAATCTTACCCTTCAAATTCTATGAAAACTCAAAAAAACACAAAATCAACTACAGGCAAAACTTGTGTTTTCGTTTTTTTTTTTTTTTTTTGATTGTAATGGATACCAACAAATTAAGCTACGGATGATAATATGAAAAGACAACATCTTTATTCTTCAATTAACTATGAAAATTTAAAGTTGGAATATGGGGCACCATTGTCATGGATATTCGTTTGCAGGTACAAAAAAAAACAATAAAAAATCATGGGGAAATATCTTCACTCTGCAACATGACAATCTATACATCATGATACATGTCCATGGATATTCCTTCAGTGTTCTCATCTTAGATTGAATTGAATCGAATCGAATCGAATCAATCCTTTTGTTTTATTCAGTATAGTAATAATTTTCATGATACATGTCTCTCTTATACATAGGAGGTTTAAACCTGAGAACAACTAAAGAAAGGAGTAATTATTAGGTGGAACAGGTCCACCACGTCATCTGTGGTCTCGATCAATAAGATTTTCACAAATCAGATTTTTTCCTACAATTTCTAAAACCCTAGCCAATCATTAAAAGGAATGAGGCTTAATCATTAATTAATTCTCGGTATATAAAATACAAGTTAAACTTGTTCAAGCCTTTCTTACCAAAAAAAAAATTGTTCGAGCCTTGGTGCCAAAAAAAATAAAAATAAAAAACTTGTTCAAGCCCATTCGGCCCCGAACTTGGGAAACAAGTTGTATAAAACACTAGAACCAATAACCTATTAAATTAACGAATTCTCTCGACCCCACCCTCCAAAAAAAAAAAACTTCTCGACCCTAAACAAGAGCTTCTAAACCTAATTGAATTTTAAAACCCCTCAATTAAGATCTTGAAGAGATAATGGAAAAGAACAGAATTATCGAAAAGAAGAAGGTTATAGAGAACGATGGAACAAAGCTACACCCAAGGTAAACTTCTGCCTTAGATCTTTTCTTTTCTTTCTTTTTTTTTCCTTGGAATTTTAATGAATTTGGTTCTATATTAATTCATTAATCACTTGATGACTATACTATGTATATTGCTTTTATCTCACACCAACTTCGATGAGATTGATCATGTCTGTAAATCACACGATGGCATCTTTTGTCAAAATCCATTCCCTAATTACTACTTTTATCAAACCAAGCATCAAGAAACACTACCAGTGAGAAAGAACTGTTTTACTCATAATTTCTTGAGATCGATTAAGGTCGAATATTTATCACAATATATATGCACTTCTTTTTTATTGAATTAGAATGAACTCATTATGACTAATTACAGTACCCTAATCAGAATTCATCCCTAGTTCTGTAAGAACTTCTTTTTGGTACAAGAGTCTTGTGAGACATAAATTAATCTGAAAACTCAATTAATTAATTTTTGTTTGAACTTATTGTGACCAATTACAGGAAGAGGAAATTGGCCTCCGAATGGGTACCCAAACAAAGCAGTCATCATAATGTTAACTTGGAGTTGGATCCCAAGGATTATATCAGTAGATTGCCTAATTGCATTCTTTACCACATAATTTCTAAGCTCCCTCTTGAATTTGCTGTCCAAACTTCTTGTCTTTCTACTCTATGGAAAGACGTGTGGCAAAAGGCACTGCTGGTAATGGTGGAAGATCCTAGCATAGAAGATATTGATATTACTCTAACAAATTTTGTTGAGCAATTGCCTGAGTTCAATCGACCAACACAGAATAGAGGATTCAAATTTAACTTTGGCAGAGGTAGATTCCTTTTAGTTGCCATTGCATCAAATAATAGACTGGTCTTTGATTTTTCATCTGCTGAGGAACAGGAACTTGCTAGGCCCTTTGATTTGTTACTTCCACTAAATTATAAACGGCCATCTCGTGAACTTATAGAAGTGAAATCTCTGCATCTAAAATCAGTGAGCCCCCTTGCCTGTAAGGCAGTTTCCTCTTTGCTGTCGAAAAAGAAGCTCCCATTTCTCAAAAGCTTGACTATTGAAAAATGCAAAGGGTTACAGTCTTTAGAAATAAAAACAAATGAGGAGGCGGCTTATGGACTTTTAACATTGATTGTCTTGGATTGCCCAAAATTAGAGTTGATAACTTTATTGAAGAAGCGTGACAATTTCAAGTCATTTCGATATCGAGGCAGATCTGTGATTTATCATGGGGCACATCCGGAAGATCTTATGCTTGATTTCAGACAAGGCCTTGGCTACAAGTACAAGCAGGGCAAAGATATTGATGATCACTTAGTAAGCTTTCTTGACACTATACAACAATGTAGATCTCTGACAATTTGTGGATGGTTTTTTCAGGTATGAAGTATGAATTGAGTATTCTTGGCTTAAACTTAATTTGATCATTTGTATATTTGTACCTCTAAAAGTGATCTTCTCTGCTTTCTTCTTCAATTTGCAGTCAATTTACAGTTTATTACGCCGTTTTTCTTTTTATTATCTGAAAGAGCTTTGGTGGATTGATTCTTCAATGGAAGAAGACAATGTGGATGTCTTACTTTGCTTTCTCAGACCATGTTATAATTTGGAAAAACTTTATATAACTGTAAGTTTTTTTTTCACTTATGTTTGGTGATATACGTATTCATTCTTCATCTTCACCTGCTAAATTTTTGCTGGCTAAAACTTTACAGATTGATCCTAGTTGCTATAAATTGACAAAAACTTGGAAGTTAATCTCAAGGGATTCGACTTCGAGACAAATTCTCAAACATTTGAAGCTCGTGAAATTGGAAGGATTTCCAAATGAGAAAGTGGAAATCATGCTTGTAAGGAGGTTAATTCCTTTGTTTGATGAGACACCGACAATTATAGCAAAGTCATTAGATGGGACTCGTTTGAGGCAACTTGAAGTTTCATACAGATTTGAAGAATTGGAAGAATCCATACAGACTTGAAGTGTTAATGAAACATAAAGCTTATTATCCAGATCATAGCCACATGAATGAACTTCAAATTGTAATAGATTTTTTCTTTTCTCTGCTTTTGTGATCTCGTTTCTGTGACTACCATTTATGGTTCTTAGAAGAATTATTGTTCATTGATTAATAACTTTTTAAACATTCATCTTTCTGAATTTGAAATTTGAATTTTCAATTGCTGGCTGCTCAATATATATATTCTGCAACTCTTTTTGTTTTCAAGATGCAGGTAAATAGATTCTCCCACCAAATATGTTCTTCTATATATGTAATATTCTTGATTATAACTAGGATTTTGGCATCATTTGTTCTTAACATTAAAAGAGAGAGAGTGGACAAAAATGCTAGAATCAATTTCAATTGGAAGACAAAATATTATACAGTTACAGGACTTGATTTTTTCAACTCAACAATACACATAACTTTAAGTAGAGCCACTTGAAAAATGACACAAGAATAAAATCTACTGAATGATCAAGAGTTTCACATATGAAAAATTTAAGCGTATAATATATATTGAAATGAGCATAAAAACGTATCATAGATGATTCAAGCTAGAACAATCTTAAAACCAATCTTCTTATACATATAAAAATATGAGAAACATGTCAATTATACTTCTCAACCCTAAGCAAGAGCTTCCAAACCTAGCTAATTGATGTCTAAAACTCCTCAATTAAGATTTTGACGAGATAATGGGAAAGAAGAACATAATTATCAAAAAGAAGAAGAATGAAGAGAACGATAGAACAAAGCTAGACCCAAGGTAAACTCTGCCATCAATCTTTTGTTTTCTTTCTTTTTTCCCCTGGAATTTTGATGAATTTTGGTATATACTAAATCACTTGATGATTATATTGTTTATTTCTCACACCAACTTCGATGAGATTGGTCCTGTCACTGTACTGTCAGTAAATCACATAACACATCTTTTGTCAATTCAATTCATTCCCTTATTACTACTTTTATTATCAAACCAATTATATGTATATTATCAAACCAATTATAAGTATCAAGAAACACCACCAATGAGTAAGAACTGTTTTACACATCGATTGAGGTAGAATTTATCACAATAATATATATGTACTTCTTATTAAACTAGTAATTTGCCATGTGTTCCACACGTGGGGTTAAAGTTTTGATTGAAATATATTTTAAGTTATATATTGTGCAATATAATGTCGATGTTAATTATTTTTTTGAATTAATTTCTAATTAAATCGAAACATGATTTAAATACTCGTAAAAACGAATTCTTAAATCCAATATGTCTGAGATTTGGTTTGATAATATAAATATTTAAGGGAGTCTCGGCGCCAAAAATAATGCAAAACTGAGGTGGACTCTGGAACGTGTTTTTAACCAAAAACCATGATGGTAAAAATGACTGGAAAGATTTTTCCTCAATTTTTGGCAAAAAAGTACTCGTAAAATACATATAATTCAATGCCAAAAAAATTGGAGTACTTTTCACGCTTTTAATGTCATTTTTCATATTTTTTCTGAATTAATTTTTAATTAAATCAAAACAAGATTCAAATGCACGTAAAAACAAATCCTTAAATCTAATATGGCTGAGATTTGATGAGATGAATAAAGATACTTCAAGGAGTCTCGGCGCAAAAAATCATGCAAAACAGAGCCGTGACCCCAGAATGCGTTTTTAGCCGAAAATTGTGACGGTTAGTATACGATTTCGGCTAAAATTTTACAAAAATTGACCCGAAAGATATTTCCTCAATTTTTGGCTAAAATACTCATAAAAATATATAACTCGACATCAAAAAGATTGAAGGGCTTTTAATGCTTCTAATATTGTAAGCGTGAAAAGTACATTACTCCAATTTTTCCTGAAAATGATATTAGAAGCGTGAATTATATCGTTTTTGGCTTCTAAGCGTGAAAATGATTTTTCAATGCCAAAAAAATTAATGATATTAGAAGCGTGAAAAGTACTCCTATTGGAGTATTTTTCATATTAATTTTCATATAATTCAATGCCAATTTTGGCTTTCAATGCCAAAAAAATTTAATTTTTAATTAAATTGAAATAAGATTCAGATGCTCGTAAAAACAAATCCTTAAATCCAATGTGGCTGATAAATGGTTAGATGAATATAGATATTTCAAGGAGTTTTCGCACAAAAAAATCATGCAAAACTAAGCCGGCTCCGGGAACGCGTTTTTAGCCGAAAACCGTGATGTAACACGATTTCGGCTAAATTTTTGCAAAAATTGACCCGAAAGATTTTCCCTCAATTTCTAGCGAAAATACTCATAAAAATATATAATTCAACACCAAAAAAATTGAAAGCCTTTTTCACGCTTCCAATATCGTTTTTTCAATTTTATTTCTAAATTAATTTCTGATTAAATCGAAATAAGATTTAGATGCTCGTAAAAACAAATCCTTAAATACGGCTGAGATTTGGTTACATGAATAAAGTTATATTTTAAGGAATCTTGGCGCAAAAAATCATGCAAAACTGGGCAGGGGCTCCGAAACGCGTTTTTAGCAAAAAAAAAAAACCGTGATGGTACACGATTTCGGCTAAAGTTTTACAAAAATTGACCCGAAATATTTTTCTCATTTTTTAGCCTACAATACATATAAAAAATATATAATTCAACACCAAAAACATTGAAAGACTTCTCACGCTTCTAATATTGTTTTTCCTATTTTTTTCAAATTAATTTATAATCAAATTAAGAACATGATTCAAATGCTCATAAAAACAAATCCTTAAATCCAATGTGACTAAGATTAGGTTAGATGACTATAGATATTTCAAGGAGTTTTGCCACAAAAAATCATGCAAAACTTACCCGGGACCCCGGATTGCGTTTTTAGCAAAAAAACTGTGATGGTACACGATTTCGGCTAAAATTTTGCAAAAATAGACCTGAAATATTTTTCCTCAATTTTTAGCCACAATACTCGTAAAATATATATAATTCAACTCCAAAAAGATTGGAGGACTTTTCACGCTTTTAATATCGTTTTCCATATTTTTCTGAATTAATTTCTAATTAAATCAAAACAAGATTCAGATGCTCGTAAAAACAAATCAATAAATTCAAATGTGACTGAGATTTGATTAGTTGAGTATAGTTATTTCAAGGAGTATCGGCACCAAAAATCATGGAAAACTAAGCCGGGGTCCCGAAACGCGTTTTTAGCCAAAAACCGTGATGGTTAGTACACAATTCCAGCTAAAATTTTGTAGAAAATTACCTGAAAAATTTTTCCTCAATTTTTAGCTAAAATACTCATAAAATATATATAATTTAACGCCAAAAATATTGCAGGACTTTTCATACTTTTAATATCGTTTTTCATATTTTCAGAATTAATTTCTAAACTAAATCGTTACAAGATTTAGATGCTCGTATAAACAAATCCTTAAATGCAATGTGGCTGAGATTTGGTTAGATGAATATAGATATTTCAAGGAGTCTCGACGCCAAAAATCATGCAAAACTGAACCGGAGCCCCAAAACGCGTTTTTAGCAAAAAACCGTGATGGAGTATACGATTTCGGCTAAAATTTTGCAAAAAAATTACCCGAAAAATATTTTCTCAATTTTTGGCTAAAATACTCATGAAATATATATAATTTAACACCAAAAAGGTTGAAGGATTTTCGAGCTTTTCATATCGTTTTTCATATTTTTTCTGAATTAATTTCTAATTGAATCGAAACAAAATTTAGATACTCGTAAAAACAAATCCATAAATGCAATACGATTGAGATTTGATTAGATGAATATGGATATCTCAAGGAGTCTTGGCGCCAAAAATCATGCAAAACTGACACGGGGCTTTGGGACACCTTTTTTTTGCCAAAAACCGTGATGTATTTTACACGATTTCAGCTAACATTTTGCAAAAAATGACTCGAAAGATATTTCCTCAATTTTTGGCTAAAATACTCATAAAAAATATATAATTCAACGCCATAAATATTGAAGGCTTGTCTTTGATTTCTCTTCTATTGGGAAACAGAAACTTCCTAAGCCCTTCCATTTGATACTTTCACTGAATCTTCCAAACCCAAACCCATACCCATACCCATATAAACAGCCATCTCCTAAACTTATAGAAGTGAAATCTCTGCATCTGAAATCTGTGAGCCCCCTTGCCTACAAGGCAGTTTCGTCTTTGCTGTCAAAGAAGAAGCTCCCATTTCTCGAAAGCTTGACTATTGAAAAATGCAAAGAGCTAAAGTCTTTAGAAATAAATGAGGCTTATGGACTTTCAACATTGATTGTCTTGGATTGCCCGAAATTGGAGTTGATAACTTTATTGCATAAGAGTGACTTTTTTGAATTTTTCCGATATCGAGGCAGATCTGTGCTTTATCATGGGGCACGACCAAAAGATCTCATTCTTGATTTCAGACAAGGCCTTGGCAAGTACCGCAAAGATAGTGTTCACTTAAACGGCCTTCTTGACGCTATAAGAAATTGTAGCAGTCTGACAATTTGTGGATGGTTTTTTCAGGTATGAAGTATGAATTGCGTGTTCTTGGCTTAAACTTTGATCATTTGTATATTTGTAAAAGTGATCTTGTCTGCTTTCTTCTTCAATTTGCAGTCAAGCTACCGGATGTTACGCAATCAGTTTTATTCACTGAAAGAGCTTTGGTGCATTGATTGTTCAATGGAACCAGAGAATGTGGATGTCTTACTTTACTTCCTCAGACAGTTTTAATTTGGAAAGACTTTATGTAACTGTAAGCCCTTTTTTTTTATCACTTCTGTTTGGTGATATACATATTCATTCTTCACCTTCACCTGCTAAATATTTGCTGGCTGAAACTTGCAGATTGATCCTACTTGCTATAATTTGACAGACACTTGTAAGTTAGTCCCAAGGCATTCGGGACAAAAACTCAGGGGTTTGTAGTTGGTGAAATTGGAAGGATTTCCAAATGATAAAGCGGAAATTAAATTTGCGAGTAGGTTAATTCCTTTGTTTGAAGAGACACCGGAAATTATAGCAAAGTCACTTGACGGGACTTGTTTGAGGCAACTTGTAAAAGTAGATAGGTAAGAGAAGAATTTGATGGAGAATTTATGCAGATTTGGAGTGTTGAAACATAAAGCTAATTATTCAGATCATTGGCACATGAACTTCAAATTGTAACACATATATGTCAATATTCTTCTAGGTAAAAAATAGGAAGAATATCTTTAAACTTCTAAAGCCACTTCATTTCTCTGCTTCTCTGATTTCATTGCTGCAACTACCAGTTATGGTTCTTACAAGAATTTTTCATTGATTAATAACTTTTTTAAACGCTCATCTTTTTGAATTTTAATTTCTGCTCAATATATTCTGCAATTCTTTGGTTTCAAGATGCAGTTATGGTCATGGGGGACTCTGCATCACCTGAACACAAAAACCGGAACTAATAAAACTAAGAAAATTTCTTTCATTGCAGCTATTCTAATCAATAATGTCAGACTAACTTTCTGCAAATTTGAACAATGAATGCTTAGGTCACTTGGATCAAAACCCATGTTTTCATACATGTATATATGGAACTCAAGGAACCTGGGACTGTTTTCTATGTTATTTTTTCTGAAATCATATTCTATGGACTACTTGTTGGAATCTTATATAAGTTAGGGATCTATTGGAAGCTGTAATGAATCAGAATTGGAGGATTTATGTATTTGTTTTCCATTCTTTGTCTATAAAACATGATGGATTTGCAATCACCATTAAAAGATATTCCAAAACTCTTTGCTTTCAAGTTGTTGGAGATCAATAGCTCCAAGCCATGTTGGTGGGAGGGAGGAGATCTTATTCATGAGATTCGGGGGTTGGCTCTTGCTGTTTGATGAGTGTTCTTTTGCTCATATTAATAGGGAGGTCAACATATTAACACATAGGTTAGCTGGTTTACTAGTTGATCATGTGTGGTGCGGGTCTTTGCCACTCGGCGTCTGTAATCCCGATTCTTTTTCTTGAAATATCGTAAAAAATTCTTTGCTTTCAAGTTGTTTGATTCTTTACTCTTTTAAGTTCTATCAACTACAGGCAAAACTTGTTTTTTTTTTTTAACTGTAATGGTCTAATGGATAACAACAAACTACAAATGAAATTCTGAAAAGACAACATATTCATTTAACTATGAAAATTTAAAGTTGGAATATGGGGCACCAGTGTCCATGGATATCCCCTTTCAGGTACAAAGAATACTAAAAAATCATGGAGAAATATCTGCACTCTGCAACATGACAATCTATACAACATGGCAGTGATCGAATAACAATGTTACAGATCAAAAGCATAGCTGTTTCAGATGTGACATCATTTTTCTGTAGACTGTAAAGAGACATCCATGATTTGTTGGATAAGTTGCAACCAAGATGTAATATTCTTGATTATAACTAGGATTTTGGCATCATTTGTTCTCAATCAACATCAAGAGAAAAAAAGAGGACAAAAATGTTAGAAATCAATTCAATTGGAAGACAAAATATTGAACTTTCTCCACTGTGTGACAAAAGAGTTGCCATCTTCCCTTGGCAAGAAAGCCTGAAATATTGATACAGTTTCAGGATTCTTTTGGAAAAAATCTGTGGTGAAGATTTCTCAAACTGAAAAAACATGTTCACACGTTCATAAGCAAAGCAATAATATCAGTGTTTCAGTTTTGTGGACAAAAGATTGGCAAGGAGATTCAACTTTTTGGAACCAGCTTAGGGCATAATATTGATAATATGCGGAAACTGGAAAATGCTATTCTTTTCTACATGTGTTCTGCATTTTTTTGTACAGGGAAATGAGAATTGATGCCGAAATTTTGTCGGATTGCTTGATGTAACCCAACTGACCTACCAAAGGGTCCATCATGAAAGATGCTTTACATAACAAGGATATGCATGATATCTACCTCTATGCTACAACTTTGATGTATACATTGCCATAAGAGCTTCACTATTACTTTTATCTTCTTTACTACTACCAACTCACCTCTATATCACAAGGTCAGCCTCACAGGATTGAAGCTGGAATAGTAAGATGGGAAATTTTAGTTGCATGTGAGCCGTAATTTACATCAATTACATCGCGTGGCAGGGCAAAGTATACTGTACAG
Organism: Corchorus olitorius; assembly: GCA_001974825.2. Classification (NCBI taxonomy): domain Eukaryota; kingdom Viridiplantae; phylum Streptophyta; class Magnoliopsida; order Malvales; family Malvaceae; genus Corchorus; species Corchorus olitorius. The sequence continues at coordinate 24,511 of AWUE01019401.1, forward strand.
GGGCCATAGCCAACCGGGAGGAACAATGTTGAGATTATACTTATTCCCATCCCATCAGCAGCTTCCAAACTCGTTCCTCAACCTTTCGTCTTGGAACAGATACGCTAGCTCCTTCATCCAGTAGAACTCTGTACACTTCCCACTCTCGATCTCCAATCATATGTCTCGCAATCTCTGCCTGGAAAACATTTATAGCAAAAAATGTTACATGTAAACATTTGCCAAAGATAACCTGAGAAACACTAATCGACTAAAAAAAGAGTTGATAAATTTAAGCTGTGCAATAAATGCAATATTGAGTTCATGTTTGGGCAGAATGTTAACATATCAGCATAAGTGTACCATATCCTACAACTATACACAGCAGAAAGGTGTATAAGAGAAAAGGATTGTATATTTGGAAAATGATGCACAAATATATGTTGCAAACCAGATATGGAAAACATGCAGCCACAGAGCAGATGTCAACTGTAATGCACTGTCTATTCACAATCCCTATGGTGCAAGCTACTTTTAAGTAACAAAAATGCATTTATTTACATGAAGACACAGGAAGCATGACAAAACCCCTAAAGAAGATTATACGCACAGAGCTGAGGAAATACCGAGAAGATGCAAGTGTTAAGCGTCTTTAGAGCAAGGGTAATGTCATAAAAAACAAGAGGCCGGCCCTTGCTTGATAACTCTACAGGATTTGAAACCAAAAGCTCTGTATCAGGACCACGGCTCACTACAGCAACTCTTAGTGGTTGGAGCAGTTCCATCTGCAGACGAGAGGACAATGCACTTTGCTTGCTAGGATCAACTATCTTCTTCCCATCAGCTTGCATTATAAACAAGTCAATCTCACACTTTCTTCCTTGTTTTATATAGAACCGTCCATATGAAATCTAGTTACATAATAAAATGGAGGTATTAAAATGGTGGAACTAGTGTTAAGTTATATGGGCTAATAATGCTTCTCTTCCCCTAACTGAAAATCAAACAAGTAAAAAAAAGTGCTACCTCAATTAAATTGTGTCTATCATTTCAGACTTCACAATACAAAATATTGACTATAGGAGCATATTAAGGAGTATTTTTATCAACTCATAGGGGCTGTATACTCAACAATACACAAAACTTCAATTACAGCCACATGAAAATGACACAAAAATAAAACCTACTGAATTATCAAGAGTTTCACATATGAAAATTTTCAAACAAGCATATCATAGATAATTCGAGCAAGAACAATCTTAAAACCAATCTTCTTGGACATAAAGGATCAGACATGCGTCAATGTTTAACAGCAATCATTTTCTTAAAAGATTCAGGAAAACATTGATTTATTAGATAAATTAGTCTATATACCTGAATGTTGTAGTCCTTCAGAGTTCTCATTATGTCATACAGAAGACCTTTATGATCTTGGCAAACGATTTGAACAAGCGTGTGAGCTGGACTGAGTGAGTTGTCCATAGTGACAGAAACATTATTGGAAGTAAGAGATACAGTTGAGAGTTCACTGGACATCTCTAACTGGAAAATATCTTCTGTTATTGCAGATGGGAGAAACGGAGATGCCTGGGAACATGCAGTAATTTCAGGTCCAACCTTTTCAATATTGCAGCTAATCACAGCATCCTGCATAACATCTTCCAATGCTTTATAAGTCTCCTCTTGCCTCATCTTTGTATGTAACTGTTCCCTGGAAAAAGAGATTTTGCTACTTTATAAGAGAATCACAATATTAACAAAGGATATAAATTTTTGAAATTTAAGAAGAATATAAACAAGATTTTATTCCTTTACAAAGGGTTGTACAAACTCAAGGTGGAGATGCAAGATGCCACAGCTTACAGAGTTATAATTAATATAACCTATAACGTCCTTTAAGAACCAATTTGATTCTAAAATATACTGCCACATATGGGAGAATATATTCTTGTCTAAAACCATTTAGCTTGGAATTCCTTTAACTTTCTCCAAAATGGTTAGGAATATTCCGTCTGAATAGAAGCAACAAAAGCCTGTACTTAGTTGTCATTGTTGTTAGGGTTACGGATACATTTGCAGTCATTTCAAAGAAGCCTAATAACAGATCCTACCTAGCAGACTTCATGCATAAGCTAGATGGAACTTGTAATAGTAGCAACATACAAGAAACATATAACTAGTTTTAAAATATTAGCAAAGCAAAAAATCTACTTGAGAGATCATATCAAAGAAGCAAAACCTGGTATCTGTAACAAAGAACAGGTCCATTACTTTCCCATCCGGTGTTGTAGAGACCTTCACTTTCTTTATATTGAGTTCAAGACTACACAGAACTTCTGTCACATCTGCAAAGAGAAACATCTAAAATTCAATCACTAACATAGTTTGGACCAAATTTTAGTGCACAAATTCTTCAGAGTAAGACCTTATCTTGAAGAAATGTTATAAGTAGGAAAGCAAAAACAGAGCCATTTCTCATGTCCTGTATGACAGCTGAACTAAGATGGCAAAAAAGGAGAACTTGGATCCTTAAATTTCTATATTATGTTAATTTTGCCATAGAAGAACCCCCAAAAAAGAAAATTTCAGAAAAGGATATATCTCCCTTGCTTTGTCCCCCCACCCCTTTCCCCCTTTTAAAAAAAAAGAAAGAAAAAATCCCCAACCAAAAACTACCCAGAAATTTTCTCAAAAGAAGAAAGGATTTACCATGTAAGAGCCCTTTTCTATCATAACAACAAAGCTTGAGGAGAAACACATCAGAAGGCTTTGGAGGCTGCAGTTCAGAACGGTAATAAGAAATTCCAGAAGCTGAAGAGCAAGTAGGGCAAGTCCCAATTAGTCTTTTTTTCAACAATTCCCATCTTGAACAATCCCATCTTGTTGCTGGCTTACAAACCACCCAAAACACTATGTAGCACCATTTCCCATCTGTAGATACATCTTCACAAAACAAACCACAGAATTTAATACACACCATAAAAATCTATAAATAAAGCCATTTCTTGGCCTCCAAAGTCCAAATAGTCCAAAAATGAAAACTTGAAAGATCAAAATTATCAACCAAATCCAGAACCTCAAATTCTTGATATTTTGCACAGAATTAAAGTCAGAACTCAATGAAGATAAGTAAAAGGCATGCATCAATCTTGGGTTGGCTTCCAAATAGCCAAAAGATACAACTTGAAAGATAAATTTTGCAACTTTCAAAGAGAAAATAATACAGCTACAACAAAGACATGCAACCATTCAAGAAAGAAAGAAAAGGAAAGAAGATTGGGGTTACCTCCTCTAACAATGCTAAGACCAAAAAAGAGCAAAATACGGCATAAATCACAGCCTAAACCAGTTTTATCAGGGCAGTTGACAGTTATAACACTTGGCTCTCCTTCGTTTTCTGACTGCCTTATGATCACTACATCGTCATGGAGAATACCCATCTCCCCTTTTCTTCTTCTTCTTCTTCTTCTTCTTGTTTCAATTCTTCTTCAACAAAGCTTGATAAACAGTGAAAGAATTGTGCTTGAATCTTGTTGAGTTGGGGTTGGTTGATTCTTTACTTTTGATGAGTTGTGTTGTTTTTGATGTATTGAGGAGTACAGATGAGCAGCAATAGTAGTGTTGTGCAGACAGATAAAAGGGCAGATAGAGAGAGAGAAGCAGAAAAGCAAAGCAAATCGAGAGAGAGAGAGAGAGTCAGTGTTTTCTCTGCTTTCTTTTCTTTGCTTGTGCTTCACTTGTGTGTAGTTAGTTGTTGTTTACTTGTCCATTTTTTCCTTTTTTAGTGTTTTTTATTTTTTATTTTTTCATTCTTCTTCCCTTTTCAAGTGTATTCACTATTCTCATTGCTTCTTTTTGGTTTTACTTTATTATTTGGTGATAGAATTTTCAAAATTTTCCTATCTAAATTCTCAAACTCCTTCAAGCACAACAAACAAACCACTATATTTTGCTTCTTTCTTTGTTTAGCAAACAAATTGTTTCAAGTATCTTGCACTTATATTCCATTTAAATAAAGTTTTTACTCGAGCTTTTCTAATCGAGAAAATTAGCATTAAAAAAGTTTTATCCTGATAATTGATCACAGAATTAACCATAAATCGGTAAAATACATATTTATTCAGAAAATGATCTTTTATGTTCTCAACTCGAAAGAAATGGAAGGCCATACACTTATTGTATCATTCTAGTTTAAAAGAATAAAAAATCTAAAGATACCTATAACAAATTTTAAAAAAAAAAACAAATTAATGAATATGATTAAAGTTTTATGTAAGATAGGCTTTCTTTGTAATGTAATGATATAACAAAAATACTCCAATTATAAAACAATAATAATAATGTAAAAAACATATTTTGTTAGCTTTTAAGCAAAATCTTTCACTTAAAAATATCTCAATATGATTGCCAAAAAAAAATCTAAATATGAAACTTGGAGCTAATAGACAAACACACACCCTTTGCTCTTTTGATCCAAACATGTTTGAGCAAATATTAATTCAAGGATTTTCTTTTGAAGGAAAATTTATTGATCCAAAACATAAAACAAAATGAGGATTACATAAGAAAAAAAGGTCAAAATCAAAATGGGATAAAAGAAAAACAAAAATGATAAAAGATTGTTCTCCAAAATGAGCAATTTGTATATGGCAAAAACAAATCCCCCAAACAAAGATTCCTTATCCCCCTCTGGGTTTTCTTAAGTTTGGAATTCCTTATCCTCCCCCTTTTAAAATTATTTTTTATTCTTTTCTAACAAAAAATTATGAAAAAAAAAAAAACATTTTGGGACACTCTATCCTAATTATTTCCAAACAGTATTATGTGGCACTGACAAGGTCCGTCCAACATTATTGGACATTCTTTAAATCCTCAAAAAGAAAATATACTAATAAAAATTCTCTGTTTTAATTTCCTTTTACATCTCGTTTACGGAGACCTTGGATACGATAAATTAAATACGACGAGATTTTTTTTTTTATTTAACTGTTACCCGCTCGTGACTCACCCGCAGTGGGGCCCATTACAGCCGCCATCACGTGTCGTATTTTCAGGATGGTCCCGTATGTCACGTGACCTTCTAACTGCCCTTTAACCGAGGTTTCAGGAAAAGTTACCTTTGTCATTTGACATTTGTCAAGCTATACGTCACCGTTTTGTTACATCATTTCATTTTTTAAAGGAAATTTTATATAAGTACTAGTAGTGTCTCCCCAGTCCCCACACGTGTATTTTGGCTTTAACTAGTGGTTTAATAAGCTGTGATTATTTATTGTTTATTTCTTTAAATAAATTAAATGGAGTGAGGAGTGAGGTAATGGGCACCCAACGCTGATGTCATCAATCTTGGTGGATAGTAATAATTTGGGTTAATTAATGTTGGGGAATTAGATTAGATCGATGAGATTGAACTTTGAATCTTTGGAAACCATGGAATATCTATTTGCATATATTTGAGGGAATATATTAAATAAAGGATAATCTTTTTGGTTTGGAATCTTGGAATCTAATGAATTAGTCTATTTTTGGGTACTAATTTATGATACCATTACTCTACTATTCTAACCCTTTTTGTTCAAAAAAAATTATTTAGGTTTCTTTCTGTCATGCACTTGTGTTATGGTGCATTTTACAGTACATTTGGTTAATTCTAGCCCTTTTTCCTTTTGATGTATTCATTTTCTCCCAGCTGTTGAATACTAGAATATGTTGATTACCTAACAAATGTATGGGAGAAGACACAATAACAAGTGTTGATAGGTTCTTTTGTTGCGGTGGAGGAGACGTCGCAAACAGAGTAAAGAGATATGCAGAAGGCGACGGAGAGGAAGACCGGAGCAGATCTCGGTGAGAGTGTGGTGGTGGCAGGTGGTATGTAGACTTTTTACGGTGGTTTGATCCGAGTAGAGTTTTAGGGTAAATTCTCTCGAGAGCCAAAAAGTCCCTTTCAATGGTCTTGTCTCCGCTATTTGTAGTGGAGAGGTTTAGAAGCAAAGAACATCCGTGTAATAATTACGAAATCCCGTAATTAAGGTACACGTGATATGAATTAATGGTTGACTGCCATAATTTACGGTGGAATTGATTTACGATGTCAATCAGAGATTTCAGTAAATAGGTGCAATTGAGTGATTTACGGCGGGATTTGATTTAAGATGTCAATCCCATGAATCATGGTAAGAAGGAGGTAATCAAGGAGGATATGTCTAAAAAAAATAGTTTATCACTCTCACATGAGAAAAGGTTGGGATTTTATCCCCAACTATCTCCTAGTCTCAGCCTCCAAGCCAAACTCTCCGACATATCCCAAAGGTTGAGTTGACATGGGACCATGCCATATCCAATGTCAACCCCATCATATCGTCAATTACTAGTGCGCTGCACGTGACTGCCAAAAAACAGTGTCAACAACAAGAAATGTAATAATTCTTGTTATCTCTCTCGTGAAATGAAATTTAATAATTTCGCCTCCTTTATAGGTCTAATAATTTCTCCTTTTTGTTTCTGAAAAATTTGGCATCACAAATAGAACCATGCATATAGAAATAGTAACATGCACACTTAACATACTTTGGTAGCTTGGCCTATCAAACTGAATTTTCTCCATCGTTACTTTCATCACATTTTTAATGACCGTTCATTTGCGTATAACTTATTTGTGAAGTGACAAGTTATTATAATCATAAATGGTGATTAAATGTGTGTCTATCATGTGTCGGGAAACTAATTAGTACATACATGAAATTAATAGTATCCCGGACGATGAATGATCTCATGCACGTATATATATGCCAATTTTATTATGTAAAAATACTTGTATATATCTAGTAGTTACAATGAAATTCAGATTCATTAATTTAAAATTGAATTGTGTTGGATTCTAAATGAGAATTTCTCTCAATTTCTATTTCCTTCATTTGCAAGACTTGAACTTATACTTTTATACTTAAAAGGCATCTAATAATTCCTACTCGACCCACATCAATCATAATTGATAGATTAATAATTATCCATATGATATATACTTTCCATTATATATGATTGGACTTCTTACATATATATTCCTAACTATCTATAATATAATTCCCACAGCTGTCCTCGGGCGTCTCTAGAAACTCTTCATTCATATATAGCATCATGTCATGTATATATATATATATATACTATAAATGGTAGCAACAAACAAAAAAGTAATGTAGCATTTTCAAATTTCATGCATATATAAAGTTTCACATCAAATGGTTCCCCTGTAGTTTAGTTATCTCTTCATACCAATCCATCAAAGCAAAGCACACATCAAAATCAAAGAGCTTTGATATAAAACAAACAAACGATAGAAATTAATTAAAATGAAGAAAAACTAAGCTGTCTCGTACAAGTAGAACAAAACAAACGGTGGGCAAGAAGCCACGAATCCTTCTATCTTTTAATGTAAAATATTCAAGACAAAAGCTTTATTATATAATTAGGTGATAAAGACCCAAACCCACAAATGAGGGGGGAAAATTAAAAAAATCTAATTAAGCAAACTTTTTAAACTTTGGTTTGAATTGATAAAGAACAAAAAAATTAAAGTTGTAGTCATGGCTTTGGTGTCACAATTTGATAGAAGGAAAGATAGGGACAGGCTAACCAGTGGAAGAAAAAAGGGTTTAAAGGGTTGCTTTCGGATCCATTTCCCCCACTTAAAAAGACACATTTGTGTATACACAAAAGGGAGATGGCTCATGCCTTAGCATATTTGACGCCATGCCATGACGTACACTATGATTTTATAATTTTTTTTACCCCACATTAGTACTATTTATAGTCAAGCAAGCAAAGCATTTTGGTAATAATAATTAATTTTGGGTGTAAAATACATACATACTAGGATACCCAATTAGGTTTTGGGGAAAACCGGCTCTTAATTAATTGCAACTTTGGTTTTTATTAATAATGGTAATATTGGTACTAAAGAAAGGGTTTTTGATGCAAGAAAATGATCGAGCTACCTCTTAGAATTAAGGTGTCATTGTTAATCTTAAATGTGATTTTGACGGCTTTCGAAAAGAAATAGGTTAATTAGGAGCAAAATAGTCAAGCTTGTGATAAGGATTCTCATATACAAAAATATCGTTAAAGGGAGTTGTTAATTTCATTGAAGTACTTCAAGTTTGCTGTCTCACAAACTTTTGAAAAAGATTTTATCAAATTCCAATTCTTGATTAAATTTGACCTTCCCGAATTTATATAGAAAAAGTTTCAATTAACCGATGGACTAAAATATATAGGTTGAAGTTGAATCTCTGTCTTCAACCTTTCTCTTCTTTTTGTAAAAAAAAACAAGAACAAACCACTATATAGTAATTTTCTCTTTATAGGTTGTGTTTAGTAGAGCTGTGCGGTAGCGGTGTGATTGACACTGTTTAGCAACTGTACAGATGAGATTACACTGTGCAGATTAGATTAGGTATTGTACAGATAAGATTGTTTGAGCAGCAATTGGCCCCAAAACAGTGATGAAACGGTGAAACGATTATAGATACACGACCATAATCATCAATTAATTAAATCTCTTGAAGTGGTTGAGTAAGCTCACCTTTTAGTGTTCTTACTAAACAACACTAATTATGTTTTTTTTTCAAAGGCAAATCAGATTTTATTGAATAAGAAAGGAAAGATTAAAGCCAACTTGAAAATATCTCCAAAGCGAACAACACTAATTATGTTGCACACATAATCAATTATATCCTTATTTCAAACAAAAATATGACATTAAACTACATGCGTTAATTGATAGAGTGTTGAACTATTAGTTTCCATTATCATGAAAATCTAAAATCTGACATAAGTTTAAACTTAACTCCCTTAAGATATGATATATATATATATACACACATATATATATCTTAGGTTTGAGTCGCTCTCGTATATATATAATCCTTCTATCTACTATATACTATAAGTTACTATAAATCATCATCACTAATCACTAATTACTATAAAAATAGTAATAATCATTTTAACTTAACACAAGTGGTAGAGGATTGAAGTAATTTTCAGATTAGGTAACCAACATATCCTAGTCATGAGTAGTAGGGAGGGGCCTGAGGTGGAATGCTATGATAATCCAATCAAAGAGGATTTTTGCCTTTGAATTTCCAAGAATTTGGACCCTACAATAACCCCCATTCAACAAGTGGAAGCAAACCAAGTCCCCAACAACAAATAGTATTTCTCTTTCTTTATTTTTTTTTTTTAACAAAGAAAAGGAAACCAAAAACAAAGGAGTTTGCGACCAAAGATTGGTCTGAAAACGATGGGATATTCATCAACTTGCTTGAAACACACCCCTCGTTTACCCTATAATATCGAAAATTAATGAAAGGAAAACATGCACGAAACTATGGATTGGATTGTCAATCGTTGTTATGTATATTTAATAATAAATAAATCCATTAATTTTCCTCTTGTGATAAGAATAAAATATATCCCACGTATTTATTCACATCTTATGGAACTTTTTTTTTAAAAGAAAAATTAAAATATAATAATATAAAAGTTTACATAGAAATAATCTATATAATACACGCGATTTTTGTTAAATAATTCTTTTTAAACATGTGATTTTTTAAGTAAATTTTACAATTTTTGAGTGGGGCATTTGGCCTACCAAGTGGTATTTAGATGGTGACCTTGAAAAGTTTGTAAACTCATGGAGTATGCATTGTACCTACCTCTCAACACTAAAATATCATTCAACTAATGATAGAATATCAAAAAACTTGGATTCTACCTTTAGACTTTTGTTAACAATATCATTCAACTAAATTGTGTCGTGGGATTCATGGATGAAATTACAGGACTAAAGTACCATTTTCCGCCTTGAACTTGTAGTGTTTGGACGTTTTGCCCTATGAACTTCAATTTTGGATATTTTGCCCCATAAACTTCAATTTTGGGACGTTTTGCCCCCTCAAACTAACGGCACCATTAAGATACTGACGTGATAATGCCACGTGGTATTGCCATGTCAGCATCTTGATGATGCCGTTAGTCTGAGGGGGCAAAACGTCCCAAAATTGAAGTTCAGGGGGCAAAATCATGTCCAAAATTGAAATTCAGTGGGTAAAACGTCCAAACGCTACAGGCTCAAGGGGGAAAAGGATATTAAGTCGAAATTAAAGTGTTTATGAGTATTTAGGTTTTTGAATAAATTTGGAGGAATGAGAGTGATGAGAAAAAGAGAGGGATCAAGTTGAGAGTTAAATAATAGTGGGGGAATTGTTAATGTTTAGTGGCTAAGTGTGGGGACTTAATTAGGAGACTCTTCAAAGTTAAAAGGCAATGTGGGTGGACAAGGATTCCCATTGAATTTCGGAGAAGATGCATTTAGATACTTAATTTGTTGTTTCTATTCGGTTCTTATTAGTATCTTTTTTTTTTAATTGTGTTGTTAATGTGAACTTATAAATTGTCCTTTGGACCACATAACATGAAAGGGAGAGAAGAGAAATTAGGGAAGGCGGCATGAAAGGGTTTGCGCTGCCGGTTTATCATAAGATTTTAATTAAGATATATATAATTAACTAACAAGCTAACAAGTTAATATTCAAATAAGTTCATATTGTTATCATTCTCGTCAATGTCATAGACATTAAAAAGTGCTTTTTTTTTATATTCAAAAGACTACACTTTTGTAATTAACAATGGAAATTACGTGTCATCCAAATTGGAAAAAAAAATTATTTTATTTTGTTAATTATAAAACCATGATTATTTACCAATGAATTAGAAAGAACATAGTAGCAATTAGCAAAAATTCGTGACTACTTTGTACCACAGTGATGGAGTGATGATAAACATGAAGTCAAGATTGATATATGAAACTTCTTCCATCCCAAATTAATTACGTGAATAATTATTTTTAATTTTGATTTTAAAACAATAAGGAAGTCCATGTCATTACTCAATTAGAACTAATTACGCAACTTATATAATGTTAATGTCTTGTCAAAAAAACATGATACATATCTCACTTCCAAATTCCTTCTTTTCTTTCTTCCAAGTAATGAGGTCAAACTTTGACCACCAACAAGATGAAGGAAATCAAATTGACATTGATATTGAAATTATTATTCTCATAATAATAATTAATAATAGATAATTAATAAATATTTTTATATATACCCAAGTTTCTCTTGGCAGCCAAGTTAAGCATTCTAAGACTATAAGATTGTTTAATTAGATTTGAACAAAATTCTTTGACTAGATTGACTCTTCTTTTGAGGCATTATTTTCCCTTAGATTTTTTCTTCTTGTAACAGCAAAGTCTTAGTTTGTTTCCACAAGATTTGCTATTAAGTTTACCTACTCACATGGGTTATGCTATTGTTTTTCTTAAGTTCAAAGTCAAACATGAAACATGTCACACGGATTCTAATTAGATGGCCCTTTCCTCTCTACCTCTCTCCTTTTTCCTTCCCACATTTTTCTTGCTCAACATCTAATAATTTTGTATACCCTATTGGTTTACTTAAGGGTATCCTTAAATCTCACTAATCCGAGACTACTCTATTTACTACTATTGAGAGTCTGAAAGGTTAATGTCTTCCCAATAAATACGTTTCTGGAGGAGTAATTATATTATTTTGGACCTTTTATTCATTTACTAGGAAAAAAAATGGAGCCAAACTAAAAATATAATAAATATCTAAATTCTAATTTAAATATCCAATTCTTTTCTCAATTCTCATAGTCCAAGTTGTCATTGGGCATTTGGCCTGATGGTAGAGTAATACTGGACTCTTAGTTCCAACATACCTGGATCATGAGGTCTTGGGTTCAACTCTCACAGAATGTGAGTTTAATTTGTAATTTGTTTGTTTGTTTATTTGGTTTGTAGGTAGTTATAGTTTTCAGTTTCTAGGTTCAGGAGCAAGTGTTATGATCATGTAATGCTGTACGGGTTTCCTATGCGTTTGTAATCTCAATCTCATTAATCAAAAAAAGTTTATTTCTCATAGTTCCAAGCTGGCAGTTGGTCACATGTTTTTCATAAGATTGTATAGAGTCCCAAGTCTTGATCTTTTGAAGATATAAAAAGTTGGGTTCATTCTGGCCCTATATGGGTTGTTCCAGTTCATATTGAGAGCCCACAATTAGATGTCATTTTCATTTTTCAACCAAAAATAGTGACCAAAATTCAGGAATCAATTTTTTTACTGATACTTTATCCCCCACCATAAGAAAAAGGTCCCACAGAATCGGTGCCGTAGATTCGCTTTGGTAAATGAAAGGGAAAGATTAAAGACAGTCACATTTGAGAATCCAAACATTGTTTCAACTTTTTGTAAGTTAAACCAAAAGAAAAGGGGCCACTCTTATGGTAATTAAGTTTTTGAAGCAAAAAAATAAGGTAAGCTGCCGACAAATTTTCGTAATCATTAATAAAATAGAATAGGCCGGTGACACTTGCTGTTGCTATATTAAGATTTGCCTTAGCCCCTCCTTTTCCTCGTAATGAATTTAGTCAAATGTCGGATTTATTTAATTTTCTTATTGATGTCATGAAAAGAATGTCAAGCGTGGAAAGTCTTGATGTTGACTTCATAGCCATGGGGTGGCTAAGTTAAGTTGTGCTGCTAAAATTTGGGCTACTGGGGCTTATGGACCGGGCAGCAGAGAGACTTAACTCTTTGGCCCTTTATTTCTCAGACTTATGAACCCTACTCCAATAGGAATAATCATTGAACCAACACTTGCTGGATTGAATTGAGTTGAAGTAGCTCAAACTCTGAGTTTAAATCTTGTGAATGACGAAAATAAGTGCTATTAGAGTTTTCCTTATATGGATCCAACACAGCTCGACTTTGGATTAGTCGGGGCCCAGTGTTAGGAGAGCTTCCCCTATATGGGTCCGACGCCTCAACTCTAGATTAGTCGGGACCCAATGTAGTTACCGAATACCAGATGGTTAGAAAAAAAAAATATAGGAATAATCATACACCGTTAAAACATATACGAAAACCTGTGGTTTACACTAAAATACATCTCTTTTCTCCTTGCTGATCCAGCCAGCGAGGAGTTAGCCATTCTGCTGGCTTTTATATTGATGACTGAAATTGCATAAAAATTCAAGCATGCATATATGTACGACAGATTGTATAGCTTCTAAATGCTTGTTTGAATAAAGCTTAGATAATCAAACCAATGTTTTATCATATAATCAGTTCTATGTTCTCCATAATTTATGCTTTAGAAGAAAATATACAGTGATTACATTTCATCCAAATCAACAAACATAAGATTTATGAAGTCTATACCCAAGGGATCGTTAGATTTAGCGCTCATGCTCATGCCATGGAAACACTCCATCATTAGTATCAATCCTGCTTGCCATCCGCCACTCCTACTGGTTTTGAACTAGACTCAGATATGGCAGGTTCAGTTTCTGGTCCCACCTATCAAAAACACCGAAAAAGTGCTTTAGCCAATCAAAAGATGTAAGCACACTTGAACACCTCAACTTTCAGGAAAACTTAAAGAGTCTGGAGCCAACACAGAAGTAAGACATAAAAGCAGCAGCAAAAAGCAACCATAAAACAACCATGTGTATTATGGAGTAACAGCTTACGATACAAAATATACATGATTCCAAGTGTTGGCAGTTGCTGGATGTTTAGTGCAAAGCATCAGTTTTCAAAGAAGGCCTGCCTAATGAAAAAAATGCTTTAAACGAGCATATTCTATGCAAGGATGATACAAAATCAATTCCATAAGACTACTATCAGCCTAATGCTGGCATGATGGTCTCCCTTGCACAAGGCCTAGAAGTGAATTTGATGTCGCATACAATTTTCATTAGTGAGACAAACAAAAGGTTAAGGGACAGAACATTTCTCTTGCAATGGAACCACAAAAGTTACCCAAGTCTAACTTGGTTATGAAGTCTTACATTCCTGCTACTTACCATTGAATTTCAGCATTCCTGATAAGTTTTAAATGCAAACAAAGCTACCACTAGATTGTTCTTCTATATCCTCCAAGGCTCACAATGATGATTCTCCCATTAAACAAAGTATAAGTTACTTTAGAATCTCGTCAACTAACCAATATAATGGGAGAAATATATTTTCCTTCGTTCCCATTTTTCCTGTCCCTACCCTCTCCATCATAATATCATCTATATTCCAATCCGGCCAAACTCCTTAACATAAGGTAGCAAGCAAACCATTATGAACTTCTTAGCTAGTTGATACTCTTGTCAAGCACAAGAGACCCATCCTCATCTCAGTATTAGATACAACTGAAATAGGTTGATAGATTAATCACCCAACTAGGTCCCTTCAAACTAAAGCTATACCCCGTAAGATGCCAAACTAGCCATTGATCTTATGGTACATTAATCTGAAATAGGTTGATAGATTCACTACCCATCTAGGCCCCCTTTCAAACAAAGCTATACGAGGCCAAATCAGCCATTGAGCTTCCGGTACATTAATCTTCCCATGGGAACTACTTGGAATAGATAGTCCCTAATGCTTCTTTCACACAATTAAAAGAAAAATAAAAGTTACATAATTTGGCTTCCATTGCTTTATTTTTCATCTTGTTTAATCCATGTTTTAAAGAACTCACTCCTTCCTTGGGAAAGAAAGAGAGGAAAAAAAAAGCTCCTTCACCTATAACTTTTTTACAATAATTGGAAATTTAATATCCTTCAGTCAAACCAAAAGGAACCCTATAACTATAATGAATCAGAACCACCATAGATGACAAACAAAATTTATCTTTAGAACAAACTTTGGAATAATAATTTGAAAAAAGAAAAAGAAAAAGGCAATTAATCACTTACTTTAGCAGTCTTATCCGTCTTAGCAGCGGGTTTATAAGGACACGCCGGAGGTGCCCTCTCCGGTATGCGGTATTCCCAGCCCAAAAGCCTGTAAATTTTACTCTGAAAGAAGCAATATTTCACAGAATTTAAACTCCATTCGATTCAAGAAGCAGAGGTTCAATTAATCAAATTCTACGAAAACAATATCATGATTTTTAAAAAATTAAAATAATTTACCATGATGAAATGGAAGAGGAGAGGCAAAATATTCACGATCGGGACGAGGAAGAGTGGCAATAAGCAAGCTACGCAAACCTGAAAATTATAAATCGAAATTACGATTTTGAGCACTAAATTAACGAGAAAAGGAATTGAATTTACACAAAATTGTCAGAATTTACCATCTTTCGATTTCCCTCTTTTCTCTTCGGAAGAAGTTTTCTTTTGGTCTTCCGGTCCGGTCGTCGAATTTATGAATGCAGTTTTCAACGTTTCTTCAGTGATTTAATGAATTTATAAAGATTTTCCACCAACTGATTTATGAAAACGGGCGGGTTCTGCCAGGTTGGTTAGATCCGGGCTTTAGGACAGGCCTCTAAAGCCCAGGCCCAAGAGTAGTTCAAGGGTCGAATCCGGCTCCAGTTCAGATCCATTAATATATACTATAGCATTTTACAAGACAAAACTAATCAAAATTCAAATCAAATATACATTAAATTGTCATATAAAATAATAAAAAGTTTCTAAACACAAATAAAATATTGAAATTTGTTGATGTTACTCTATTGAAAACTGAATCTGATAGTACTTATATATATTTGATTACTTTCACCATACATTCACAAAATAATAGAGTGAATACTGAATACAATACAGGTTTTGCCTTGGTAGACATCATCATTAACATATGTTTGAAAGCAGGGTGTGAAAATGAGTAAATAATAATTGATATTTTTTTGTAACAGGTAAGATTGATATGCATTTGCTCGCTTCTTGGCCAGAATCAAATCCGATAGATGACTATGCACACCCGCCCTTGCAAGGAGTATCGGTGCAGCGACAAACAGGTCTGCCAGAAGCTTCCCAACCATTGAAGCCGCGCTCCAAAACCATAATGTTTTTTATTCCGGAATCTTCCTTCACCTCCTCCTTCATCTCCTCTAGATAATTGGCTAACTTCCGTGCACAAGTTGGGCCACGAACCTACATAAACATCCAAAAAAGTATTAAATGCTTACGTTTCTATTTCAGGTAAAAGGATCGATGGAAGAGGGTGAGAATAGGAATAAGCTGAATATCATGCAGACCAGTTATCTAAGCTATATTATACTGCCATATGAACTATCCCACGTGATAGCATCAAAAGCGTGCACCTAAGAATACATTATCCATTCAATAGCAATTACAGATTGACTCCTATGAATGGACGAGTCTTGTGAGAAAGAGGGAGACAGGAAGACTCATGAAAGAACAGTTTCATTCAGCTATAGAATGGAACAATATTCCAGTTTAAAGAGTCTAAACACAATCAGAAAAGAGTGACGAAGAGAACTGCTCGACTTAATGGGGTCTCCCTGGGCCCTATGGCTACTCAATTGTTTGAACAAAGAAAAGCTACAATTTGAAAAGACTCAAAGATTCAAACAACGGGAATAAAATGTAAAAAGAACCAATATATGCATGTAGTGTAGTAGGAAACAGCTTTGAACTCAGGCATAGGCCACAATGTTATCTGCCAACCAAGAAAAAGGACAGTCCAGACTCCAGAGAACAAAATTCAGTTCAGAAGGAACAATGAGCCCATGACAAGCATCAAACAAACCAAAATACAAGTCTTTGAGGTAGCTGATGCTTGAGCCTTAAAGAGCAATGCGGCAAGACCAGAGACCATTCAAATTTACATAGATTTTAATATATTACATCTTTACAGTGCATGCTGATGAACCTCTTGTTTACTCTATAAAGACTTTGCCCAACACGAAAATATAAACACCAACAAGGAAATCGATCCAAGCCAAAAACATTAGTAAACATCAGTCGAATACTGATCCTAAACAATCTTTTAAAAGCTTAATTGGAAGTTTTGAGACAAGACACAAGTCCAAGCAACAGACTTCAGACAGGCAGCTTTCAATTGCAATAAACAAATCTAGACACTAACACAAATTCCCCAATCTACCAAGGCATACTCAAAGTACTGTTTTCTAGAAAAAGCATATAGGTCACTTAAACACTCCTAGAATCTCCAAAGTTCAAAGCACAAATTTTGCTTAAAGCAAATCCCAGAGGCTGCACTTGCTCTGTCTGTTAAATGCCAGCATTATATCTCCATTTCAATGTCTAACTGAACTAGATTTCAATTACACAAAGTCTTCAGACCAAAATTAACATATAAATGACAAATACTAACTAGGGTCTGAAAAACTATCGATCTTAATCACAACAAAAAAATTTACTTTCCCATCTAAAAGCAATACATTCCATAGAACAGACAGGGCAAAATTTGATAAGGAGATTTAATAGAGCAGAAAAGCAATTAAGGAAGAAGAAAGTACCTGGCTTAAAGCACAATGGAAAACAAGAGTATCTTTTCCTTTGACATCTTGAATAAGATTGGAGATCTTATCAGTGAAAGTGTCACTCGCATAGTGCAAAGACCCAGCTATGTGCCCATCATACTTCCTTTCATCATCCCTTAAATCAAACATAAAAACAAAAAGAACACCCAAAATTAATCCCTTCCCAAATAATCAAAACCAGAAATCTAATTCCTACCACAGAAATCGCCTGGGAATTAAAAGGAAAAGACAAAAAGAAGTGAACCTGACGTCCACGATGGCAATATTGGGACGGGTTTTGAGGGAAAGGAGCTGAGAGCCAGTTATGTAGGAGATAGACTGAGCCATTCGCCTCGCCAGAATCTTTGCTTTGCTGGGTTTCTTTCTTCTTGTCCGAAAGAGATGATTTACTTGCAAATGGAGAATCTGATCGACGACTTCTTTGGTCGTTGAATTTCCAATCGTCCTGGTATTATAAAAATGAAAAGGCTTTGTTTGGCTCCCTTATTTTATTTTATTTTATTTTATTTTATCATTACTATTATTTTACTATATCTTCTTAGAAGATTTTAAGATTTTTATTATCGGTAAAAGAAGAAAAAGAGAAAAAAAGAAAGCAAAGCAAACAGCCAAACACACTGTTATTAAAAGAATTAAATATTTTTTGTACAGTAATTATTGAAAATTAATATAAATTTCTTAATTACTTTATTTAATTTATCACTATTAATTAATTGATTAAGTAAAGAAAATGGCAATATATATAAGACATTTATTTGCCTTCCCTCCTCTTTCCTTTGTCCTTCCAATTCCAGTTTCCTCTTAAAAACCCCTCCAAAATACTGAAAAAAAGGCTTTTTTCTTTTTTTCATGTTCTGATACAAAGGGAAGCCTAAACGGGTTTTATTCAGCAGAAGGAGAGAAAGGAGGATGCGTTCGAGTGCGGGAAAGACTGGCGAACGCGCGGTTACGGAGCGGAATCGCGGCGACGCTGATGGCTTGATTTGCCCTATTTGTATGGAAGCTTCGGCTACATACGGTGATCATCATGTCTGGTTCGTACATTTTGCCAAGTTCCTTTTAAGTTAGATTCGCTTCATTTGTCCTTCGGTTGGAGGGCAACTTATGAGTTTCCATAGTTTGTAATGAAGGGTTTTTGTTGTTTGTTGCTTTCTGAATTTAAGATAAAAATTTCAACTTTTTTTTATTAGTTAAAAAAAGGGTTTGCTTTGATACGCCGTGTAATTACATTTAAGCTTGGGCGATTGTAGATTGAATTATTGAAAATATTTAGAAGGTAACTAAAAGGTATTTTTTTCCCCTTTTCTTTGCTAATTTTCATGGTGTTTCACTGTTTTGTTTTGGCTGTAGTTTTCTTCCTTGTGGGCACACTTATGGTTTTTCTTGCATTCAAAAATGGTTACAACAATGTGGATCTTCAGGAAAGGTAGATTTTGTCATCAGACCATGTTATAGTTTCTCAATTTTATGACTGATCATTTGTCTTTCTGACATTGTTGTTCTTGTCATATATGTTTTCTTCAGTGTCCTCAATGTAAAAGGAGTTACAGATTAAAAGATGTAAAGAAGCTGTTTGCATCAATTCATGGAGAATCACAAAAGGTCATACTTTATTATAAGTTTCAAAATTGATAATTTTTTAAAGAAATATTCCAGAATTGTAATAATACAAATGGTGTGTCCTTCTAATTACAGAGAATCCAGTCTCTTGAAGCCAAGTGCATTTATCTGGAAAAAAAGGTACAATTTTATACTGGAAAAAAGGTACAATTTTAAAGAAATATTATACAATTTGTAATAATACAAATGGTGTGTCCTTCTAATTACAGAGAATCCAGTCTCTTGAAGCCAAGTGCATTTATCTGGAAAAAAAGGTACAATTTTATACTGGAAAAAAGATGAAAACGAAAAGATGTTTCTTTTTTTCACTTGTGTTATTGTATTGTCTGCCTCTATGAATATGGCTGATCTTGTTCTGTTGAAGAAACTCCTTAGAATTCTGTTTTGAGTAAGGAAGAAGCCAAATGGAGAGAGAGAGAAGCCGAATGGAAAAGGAGAGAAGCTAAATTACAACAAGAAATTAGGCAGCGTAAAGAGGTAATGAAGTTGATTGTAAATGTTATTGATTCTTTGTTATTTATACATTTTCTCTATCCTGCTGATGTGAGTCTATTGTTTGATTTTTGTTATTTCTCCTGTTGATGCAGATGATGCTAGTTGTCCTGTTTTCACTAAATGTTTGATTTTGATATATGTCTCACTTGTTGCATTTTGATTACAGTACATATGTTGCTTAAGCTTTCCAGTTCTCCAGCACCTTTTCCCCTGCTTTGTGTTTTGAAATAGCAGTCGTGTCTTGAATTTTCTGCTGGCCTCACTAGCCATGTTGCATTGCAAATCACAGATATGACCAGTGTTGTCAGTTAGATCTTGTTTTATTATGGCAATTATGTGTGGTATGTTTGTGATTTTGATTTTGAAATTTCTAACATTGTTTATTAATCAATTTTCATATCTTGTGATGTAATTAGAAATAGGAATTTTGAAAGCCCTGAACCATCTCTGGTTGCTAGATTTTATGGCAATAAATTTTATCCATGTTGCTTCTGGGATTCACACAGATCGAAACGGCCAGGAGGGTGATCGAAACTGCCAGGAGGGATCAGGAAAGTGCCATGGGGATGATAGAAAAGAATCACAGGCTGATTGAAACCATCAGGCTTGAAGGGATGCACAAATGGAGTGCTGCTCGGATTGCACTCTTCTATATTGGATTTCCGCCGCCACTTCCTCCATCGAAGTGATCATTTATGGGGCACCAATTGTTTCATCATGCATCAAGTTTAGGAGTCTTAGTCATGTTTACTTTGATGAAAACATTTTTCTAATCTCAGTATGTTTTCTAGAAGTTAGCTTCCCCCATATGGGTTCCACACGTTTCTTTAACTTTACAATGTTTGTTAAACCCCTATAAAGCGGTTCCAAAAAAAGAAAAAAAAAAAAAAAAATTAAACCCTTGTAAAGGTACAATTAAATTCCAATGAAAGTTATTTTACATGTTTGGTTTGCAAGTTACTATTTTCTTATGAAAATAAGTCAAATAAAATAAGTGAAAAATAGAGGGGATGAGGGTGCAAAGTATTTTTACACCTCCTTCATGTGAAATACTCTCTCATGTTTTGAGAGAAAGTGATTAAAAAAGCCCTTAACTAGGTAAAAAACAATTCAAACATTGCAAAGTTAACACATACATACCCTATACTTTCATTGAAAGTGATTATTTCCCAACCCTATGTGCAACAAGAAAGAAAGCTTGGGAAAGTCACAATATTTATGTTCTTCATGGAATCATAATTTTTTTTTGGTTAAAACCGAAAGTAGTGAAATTACAATTTTAGGGAGTTTTGTTTCGTTTCCTCTTATTTTGTTGGTCTCAAGTCCCGACATTGAGGACAATGTTGATTTTAAGTGTGAAAAAAAAAACTCATGAAATTTTTAGTTCTTTTCCAATTTTGTATCGATTTTCCTTGTTCTTTTGGTGAATGATTTTCCTTGTTCTTTAATGGAATATATGAAGTATATAATTAAAAAAAAGAAAAAGAAAAAGAGGAATATGTAAGTATAAAAAAAAAAAGGAAAAGTACACTTATTTGATTTATTTATTACTATAAGGATTATAATTGATTAAATCATAATTAATTTAATATATATATATTTATTTAAAGAATGGTATATAAAGACTGTTTGTTTTCCCTCTCTTTTTGTGCTCCAATTCCCTCCCTTCTTAAAACCTCTCCAACCAACGGAAAAAAGGACCGACTACTTTTTCTGTTCTGATCCAAATTTCCATATGGCAAACCCTAACCCCAACGACTACATTGTACTCGAATTAGAATCAGATGAAGAAACCGAACCAGGATCCGAAGAAGAAGAAGAGGAAGAAACCGAAGAAGACGAAGAAGATTCCGAAGAAGAACAAGAGCAAGAACAGGAAGAGCCGGTGACAGAGTCCACTAGGGGTTTTTCAAGCAAAGAAGGAGAGAAGGGAGGAGAAGGGGGAATTTGTTCGAGTGCGGGAGAGACTGGCGAAAGCTCTCAGGGTAACGAGTGGAATCGCGGTGACATCGATGGCTTGTTTTGCCCCATCTGTATGGAAGCTTGGGCTACATCCGGTGACCATCATGTCTGGTTCGTAAATTTCACCAATTCCTTTGAATTACACTTCTTACCTGAGATTTTATTCTGTTTTTCTTTGGGTGGCGCCAAATTACGAGTTTATTTAGTGTGTAGTCATGAATTTAGGGTTTTGATGTTGCTTTTCGAATTGAAATCATGTTTCCATTAAAAAAAAAAATTCTACTTTTTTTTTATAACAAAATATATGACTTTGCAATTGTAGATTAGATTATTGAATGTGTTCTATTAATAGAATATAAAATGTGTTTTTTTTTCCTTATCTTTTCTAATCTGTTTTGGCTGTAGTTGTCTTCCTTGTGGGCACATATTTGGTTTTTCCTGCATTCATAAATGGTTACAACAACGTGGATCTGCAAGAAAGGTAGTCTTCGCCATCTGAATGTCATGACTTCTTATCATGTTTTTGTCTGACAATTCGTGTTCATGTCATCTATTTTTCTTCAGTGTCCTCAATGTAACAGGAAATGCACATTAAAAGATGTACGGAAACTGTTTGCATCAAGGGTTGTTGCAATTGATGGAGAATCACAAAAGGTAATACTAAGCTTCAGAATTGAGTTTGCTTTTAATAAACTTTCCGGAATCTTATTACAAATGGTGTGTCCTTGTATATTCAGAGAATTCGATCTCTTGAAGCTAAGTGCATTGCTCTGGAAAAGAAGGTACAAATTTTTTTTTCTTGGAAGAAGAAGAAATGGAAAAGACAGTTTTTTAACTTGTTATTGTATTGTTCTATTCCTCTTTATGAATATGGCTAATCTTATGCTATAAAACAAATTCTTAGAATTCTGTTTTGAGTAAGAAAGAAGGCGAATGGAGAAAGAGAGAAGCTGAAGGGAAAAATAGAGAAGCTGGATTAAAACAAGAAATTCACCAATGTAAAGAGGTATGTTGATTGTTAATGTTATTGATCGTTTTTTTTTTTAAAAAAAAAAAAACATTTTCCTTATCCTGTCGAGTTAGTTTATTGTTTGTTTCTTGCTTTGGCTCATGTGCAATGAATCTAGTTATCTCGTTTTCGCTAAATCATTGATATATATGTCTCAGTTGTTGCACTTTGGTTACAGTAAATATGTTGGTTAAGCTTTCCACTTCTCCAGCACTTTTTTCTCTGCTTCTTGTTTTGTGGTAGTGGTCATTTCTTGAAGTTTGAGCTTGCCTCGAGTCATTGCGCGGTCCAACTCTCAGATATGACTGGTGCTGTCAGTTCTATCATGTTTTTTATGGCAATAAATTTTGTGTTTGATATTGTTGTAATCTTGATCTTGAAATTTCTAACCTTCTTTATCAATCTATTTTTAAATCTTGTGATGTCATTAGAAATAGAAGTTTGGATGCCTTGAACCTCCTTTGGGTATATAGATATATATAATCTATATGCTTTGCATTTGACCATTTCCTTCCAATAGTAATCGTAGTAGTTTGTTCTTATACTTTTTGGCTTTGCAGAAAATAAATTATTTGGAGCAGTTAGTAGAGGTGTGGAAGAGGACAGCCAGAGGTGCACCTTCAATGGGGGGTAATCAAATACAATCTCGAGGTAATCCTTTTTCGGCGTATCTTTTGAGGAAATGATAAATCCTATAAGATTAAAGAATCTTTATCTTCTGATTTTTAATCATGTCAATGTTCTTCAATAGAAACTTTTATAATTTGATTCAAGGATCGGTGCTTTTTCTGTTTATAGAACTTTTTGTTCCTTCATACTGCAGAGGAAAACTTCCATGCTTTAGTTCTGGTATAATATTCATCCTTTTATGTAGGGCACAACCAAGATGCAAATTTAAATGGGCAAGGGCCTTTCATGCTGCAGGTATCGCTCTCTGCCACCTTTCCTGCATCTTTTTTGCTCTTGAAGACT
Source organism: Corchorus olitorius (assembly GCA_001974825.2). Taxonomy (NCBI): domain Eukaryota; kingdom Viridiplantae; phylum Streptophyta; class Magnoliopsida; order Malvales; family Malvaceae; genus Corchorus; species Corchorus olitorius. The sequence goes on from AWUE01019401.1 coordinate 47,948, forward strand.
CGTTTAATGTGTAATTTATGGTTTCAGCTATGAGAAACACCAAGTGAAGTCTTCATGAAACTGCAATCAGTTGATTTTCATGGTTAAGTGTCAAAACATGCATTGCATTTAATTGACCTGTACTTAGATGTAGCTCTTTCTAAATTTTCCAAGCTTTCCTCAAAGTTCTCTGTAAAACAAAACTTGCAGTTCTTTTTCACCTTGTTTCTAAATAGTTCTATAGCATTTGTTGATAATATCTCTCTCATACTCACTTTCCTAAGATATTTCATATTAGAAACACTATATCTGAAATAACATGGTTTTGGAAATCCCAAAGTAAAGACTCATTTTTCATCTTAAAAAAGTTTAATCTTGTTTGTTATTGTTAGAACATAGACTGAGTTTTTATGGTATTTGGCATCTTACTTTGTGCAGTTGGTAAAACTTGTACCTTACCAGGCAAATTTCTTTAATATTCCTGCTATGTAAAACTACCTTACCATTTTGCAGACAGAAGTGAGGGTGGATGGTGCACGGCTGTTCGATTTAGATGCTTCCAGAAAAATTTTATTAATGACAAGAAGATTGCAAGGGTTGGGTGGAGCTCATGTTCTTACCAAAGTAAAGTTTCTGAGCTTCAACATGGAATGCAACTACATTACCACTCACTTTCTGCCAAAGAATGACTCTAATAGAATATCTAAACATGGGTTTGCAGATGAGCTTGGTAGCTCCACATGAGAAGGAGAATATTTCATTGCCTACTGGTGCAAAAGCGATAAGGGATCTCCACATTTGTCCTTCAGATGGTAGCTTGGCTCTTTTAGCTTCCTTAGGAAAGAAATTATTGGTTCTCAGGTGGTTCCATCTAAACCTTGAAATTTTGTCTGCAGTGTATTCCCCATTTTCACTTATAGCTGACTCGATCATTCATTTTGTTGCAGCACAGAAAGCAACCATGTTGTTCTTGCCTATGATCTACCGGTAACAAGTCCTTCCTTCAGTTAAACACATAAATTTCATTAACTGATTAAAGATGCTGATTAGGTTGAGAACTTTCTGATTCTTGCTTATGCTTCCCCGTAAGGGAGCATATTACTTTTATTATGATAAATGGTAAAGATGGTGATTGAAATAGCTGAACTACACTCCTGTTTCACATAATTCATGATTAGGAATGTGTTGGAAATACTCATTGCATGGTTCCGTCATAATTGGTATGTTTGATGCAATTTCTGTACATTGCACTACTGACTCGTACATATAAAGGGCATTTAAAGGCCCCTGTAAGTTACTAACATATTTCGTCAGTATAAGAACATTAGTAATTTTTTTCTCTAGATATTGCTTTATACTTGTTGAGTTTTTGTAGTATTAATATTGATTTTTCAGGCTGCCGGTTGGTCATGTTCGTGGGATCTCAACAATTCTCATCATGTATATGCTGGATTGCAGGTTTTAACATTGAGCTTGTTTTGCTAATTTAGATGAATTTGGCTAATATTGAACTAATAATCTTTTAATGCTTTACCCTTATTGGCTTATTGCAGAATGGCTCAGTTTTGGTGTTTGATATCCGCCAAACTGCCAGGCCTATGGAATCTGTGAATGGGCTGACAAGTAACCCAGTTCATTCCATTCACGCTTTAAGTAATTCAACCATTTCTTCTGGTGCTACAGCAATTCTATCAGCATCTTCAGTAGGCATTTGTCAGTGGAGCTTTGGTGGTTCTGAAGAAAGGTATGTTGTATTATTTGATTAAGAAATGTAGTTATATATCTTCCCATGTATATCATCATTACATTATCAAATTGTTGATTCCTCGAGGTTAACATTGTTTTAGGACCAAAATATATCTGCTTCTTGCTGTTAGTTGATCACTCCACTTTGTAGGCTGTCTAACAAACTTTTTGTTATTGTATTTTTTTCTTTTGAAGGCCATTTTTGGTTTCGGAGGCTGGCAATCAAGGAGTGTGTATTTCTCTTTCTTATTGTCCTAGCAGCGACGGCATTGTTGCTTCATATCGTCCAAGAATTGACTTTTCTAATGAAATGGCATCTTCTCAACCTCTAGCAACTCCTGTTATTGGACAAGGGGTACAGGGTTCCCATGTTCATTTGCAGAGAGTTGGACGAAACTGTTATAAGAAGCTTGGTGTTACATATGCCAATGTCAATGATGTACGGTTGCCAAGATCTACTATCATGAACTTAAAGAATCATGGGTGTTTATTTGCATCAGGGGATGAACTTACTGGTGACTTGGTCTTGCGAGAGTTGCCATCTTTTTCCACCGTTCAGCGTCTTAAAACACCAAATCATCCTATTCATGATGTGAAGTATGCAGATGGCTTCGACGGAGGTTTACTAGGTTGTTTAAGTGAGGATATATTTCAGCTGTTCAGCAATCCTGATCGATTATAGTTGAACTTCATTTCTGAATATGGTTTAGGTACCTCTTTGGATGGCAACCGTGAATGCCATCACCTTTTTTTGTGATTAACGATAGTTTAGGGACTTCTGATGATTCGAGAGGTTACTGCTATGTTAACTGCAATAATTTGGCGTAATCCTTCTCCGACGGCCTCAGATTTGGTTGCAGGCTTCTGAGGTGATTGAGTGTTCCCTAAAAAACAGGGCTTAGCCTCAATTTTGTAGTAGTAGCTTTCCTAGTTTTACTTTTCTTTTTGTGTAAATCTTTATAAGCAGGGTAGATTACATCAACTAGATAGTTTAGTTCCAAAGAGCAATGTATAGTGACAATCTTGTTAATTTATGTGTATAGTGCTCACTGCTCATCAGTCATTTTGACTGAATGAGCTTTATTTATATAATAATACTAATAATGTTGAGATATCTTCTTCCTTTCTTCTACTCTATCTTCATGACAGCTCCGTCATTTGATCAATCATGTCAAGATTAAGTCTGAAATGTCCGACCATTTTTCCATTCCTTCAGGTCTCTCCCTTCCGTGACGAGTATGCTGTTTGCGGTTGAGAGAGGTGGCCACTGCCCACTGGCCACCATATCATCGTTAATCCTTCATCAGTGTTGTTGTGTGAATGGACTAGACATGAAAAAAAAAAAAAAAAAAGAGAAATCATAATAATGACTTTAAATTATTATGAAAGGCCAAAAATAAGAAAGACCCAGAGCAAAAGAAGATTTGGACTTTTGCTTCAAGGTATAGTTTTTGGGTTTAATTGGCAAACATAACATTTCTATCATTTTCAGTCCATTTTATACTTTAAAAGAGTTGTAAAGCTCCTTACCAACGACCCCATTTGTTTCATACTCAAAATTTTATCCATAATGTGGGATGTGGGGGAGAGGGTCTTTCTTTTTGAATAATTCAGTACCATATATCGATATAATTGCCATAATCTAGACAATGAATTCATGTGTTTTTTTCCAATCATCACCCTTTCCTATCAGTTTTCTTTTCTATTACCATTATTTAGTGTGTTATGATCACTTATATAAGGCTTTGCTTTTAGATTCTTTTGCTAAGTTGCTTTCTAGCCATATTTCTTGATTATAAAGTTTGAGCTGAAAATTAAACTTGCATTATTAGATCAAAAATGCTGATATTACACCAACCAAAAACAATGTTGACATGAGTATCATTTTCCAATCCATCATGGAGCTTGATAAGAAGAAAATAATGGAGTTTTTGGGCAGACAATGGCCTATGTTTATGTCTTATAGTGATCAAAAACAGAGAAACAAAAGAATAACAACACTGGGAAAAGTTGCAGATTGCAGAAACAAACCCTAGCTGCAGAAACTGACTACTTTTTTCTTGTGCTAGCTGAAAAATGTCAAAAGATTGGTAGAAATTAAAAGAAACAGTCATGTTAAAAGGTCAAATGGATTTTTGGGGTTGGAAAGTTATCCAAAAACTTTGTTACAATGTTACTGTTGATTCACAAGTATGTTTTTCTTTACTGGCTATATCATGTGTCTGCATTATTATTACTAGTAAATAGTAGTAGTAGTAGGATGAAGAATTTTCTTTTCTTGGAAAATTTTTTCTCTTTAATTTACTTCTTGGATACCCCCTATGGTCATGAGTGATTCTTGGGATTTGCGCCCTTATATATATATGGAATAATGATCATATATATCGACCCATATTTTCATATGCTTCTCATCTATGAAAAAGATGGAAGTGCCCCAACTTTCATGGCACTCACTTATAACAATTTCAGAAACTTGAAGTTTCCATTATATCAAAAGACTCACCTATCATAATCAGATGCGTGACGCGACTCAGATCCGGATTAATCAGGGCAAAACTTTGGATACGGGATAAAAAAAAATTGAAAAATGTACTAGTAACATTTAGGAAATAAATAAATAACTTTGCTTTTTATTGAGAAATGACAATTGAAACAACACACTCATGAATAAACCCTATGACCCCATATCTCTGGCTCCATCATCCCATTCTCCCTTTTTTTCTATTACTATAAATTTTTAGTCCTTTTTTTT
>AWUE01019402.1:0-12748 GCA_001974825.2 Corchorus olitorius
GATTCAAACTGTTTCTTATAACTTCACTAGCTCCAACACTCTGGGGTCAAGGCATGGTTTCTTTTGGAGTCCCTGCAATAGTCATACACCATATGGTATCTTTGAACCCATCTCATTGCTCTATATTGTTGCCTAGTTAGCCCGCCGGACCGGAAAGGCGAGGCGGTGACCGGATGGCACCGCGGCGATGAGTAGGCGGAGCAACCCCCTGCTTTGAAATTAGTGTACTTTGCAACAAATGGTTGGTAATTGTAATCAGCTTTGTATTTTCCATCTTCAGTTGCCCATGATGAGGCATCCCATATTGAACCATATACCCACATTGGCCTTAATGGAAATGTTGCAGCACTCTTCCTTGGATACCTTCTAATGGGTATATCATCCACTAGAAATCTGAAATAATTATGTACAAGTTAAATCAATGAATAATGAATACAAATATTATCACCAATTCACCATATAATTGTGTTTCATTTTGGGGTCTTACTTTATTTACCTACTTCAATTAAATTATGCAATTTATAGCAAATCTATGTCATACATGTGATCTTTTTTCATTGATAATTTCCCCTGTCTTGATCACTTGACCAATTATTAATCTTATTTAAAGGATTATTAAAATAATCCCATAACTTTTATGCATGATCATGTGAGATTTTTTTTCATAATCACCAAAATGTTCACTATTAAAGTCCTAAATTATTAGACCTTGAAAAGGCAAAGATTACTTTACACCCAATAGGGACAAGCCCACATCCCTCCCATCAATTCCCAAGATATTTATTATATACACTTCCCCTATTATTAGTCATTATATTATGGCCAGCAATCATTCTTATAATTTCAATATTAATATGACCAAGATTTTTTAAATTTTTATTTTTTTAGCTTTTGTTTGCTAGTTTCTGGATACTTACATGATCTCTCTAGGGTGCCAAAGAATAGCATAGTGATGAAAATCTTGAGTTGGATCAAACCAAAGATGAAACTTCATTTCCCTTCCAATGATTTTCCCATCCCCACTCCCTCTGATATACACATTTGTTTGTAAAGTATAAGGCTTCCCAAATGTTGTTCCAAGGAATTCTATGTCTACTTCATCATGGAATCCTGGATGAGCTTCATTGTTTGATAGCTGCCATTAATGATCATCAAACCAGCAAAAAAATCAGATAATTAAAGATTCTGCAAATGTAATGAAAAAAACATAATGGGTTAGTTTCAATTCTTACATAGAAAGCTGTAATAACCCCTGCAGTGTAACCAGGTTGAACTTTGATTGAGGCTCCAAAGTAACCAGAACGAAATGGACGAACTGACTTGAATCCACTTCCTGTTATTAAAAAACCAAACACAAAGCAATAATAAAAGTAAAGACATAAAGATCATGACATTAATTTCTTGATTAATAAGCTACTAATAAGTGAAAAGTAAGTAAAGACCTGAAGTTCTGTCAAGCCAGATTGTTAATGCATTTTGGTCTACACTTTGATGGGAAGGACCCCAAAGATTTTTAAACCCTTTGTAAAAGCTGATAGGCCTAAATTTAGAGCTTGGCCAGTAGCCAGGGGAAGGTGGCCAATCAGCATTGGAAGAACAAGGGAAGAATAGAATTAGTAGGAGAGTGAGAAAGAGAGCCATATGATGAATTATGAATGAGATGAAGGAAAAATGGAAAGAAAGGGCAAGAAATGGAGAGAATGGAAAACTCAATGGGGAAAGTAGAATGATTGGGGAGTGTGTTTAAATGCTTGGCTGTGACTTGTGAATAAGAAAGAGAGAGAAGAAAAAAAAGAAAGAAAGCAATGGGACAAGAGTGTACAATGGTGAAAGAGTATGGCAATGGCAGTACAATTTTTGATCATAAATTAAAGCAAAAAAAAAAAAGTGGGTCCTAAATGAAGTTGATGAAAGGGTAAAAAAACAGACTCAAAAACTTAGAAATATATAATAATTCTCATAAATTTCAACATATACAAAACTTTTTTTTCCCTTTTCCCTTAAGTCACAACTACTTTCCTTTCCCATTCTTTATGAGAAAGACCTGTTTTGCTAGCTTTGGCTTTAAATTGGTTGGAAAAGCTAGAAAAAAAATATGCAGATTGCAGAAGGAGGTAGATGGGTATCTCTTAAATGTGTATTTTCATTGAAAGCTACATGCATGCATTTCTGTCTCTCATGCCTTTAAAGCCAACATTTCTATATGTTCATTGTTATGATTATAACCCAAATAGGCTTTCATTATTTTTTACCATTTCCCATATTTCAATTCCTTCTCTAGCAGCTAGCCATAGCCATGTGGGTCACAAATTTATTCTGATTTAGTCAAATTTTGTGAATCAAAATGTTAGTCATGGCTCTTTTTTGAACCTCTGAACTTCTTAAATTGAGTGGGTCATGAGCTATCCTACATGGGTCCTTGTGTTTGATCTTGATTATACTTGTTATATTGATTGAGGAAAATTCAGATTACAATTGCTATGTACATTTCTGAATTTTCAGACTTGTTTAATTTTGTCGACCATGTAAACTGCAACTAAGTATATGCTTATATCCATAATCAAGTTTGTAATTTAATGCAAAAGATTAAAACAAGAAGGGTCCTGTCCAATGATCTTTTCTTGTAGAATTGTCATTTTCCAGCTGCTCCTCATGTTACTATAATGCATTTCAATGTCAAATGAAAAACACAAGCAACCGACTACTTTTTATCTGCCTAAAGTGATTGATAATGACACTGTTTTCTGATACTCCTATAATGTTGTGTGTTTTTCAACATTGGATGAAGATAGACTGATGAAAGGAATCTTAAACTCTGTCATTTTTAGGACCATTTGGTAACTCTAATTATTGGGCAAAAATCAGCATCTCAATTGCTTTCATTTGTGTGTATGAAAAAAAGTATAAATACAACCATTATATATATTTTATTCAATGGGATCCAACCATATATATATATGTAATGTATTAGGGTTTTATAGCTTTAAGATTTGCCGACAATCTATGTAATATAGATACATGCATGTGACACTTTGAAAACAAATACGCCATTGTTATCATAACATCGTATTCTATGATTCAAACTCGAGACATGTACTATTATTTTTACCGCGCCTACAATATCCATGTCATTTTCGAAAGGACCAGTATTTTTTTTGTTTGGATGTATTTAATTTGATTGACTCATATAACAATAAGAATACCCATATTTAATAAAAACAAAACTATAATGCAAAATTGAAGATGGTGGTCCAAGAAAATATATACTATATACGAAATGAGGTAGTAATATAAATGTGCCTGCAAAAAATGTTTATGTGCCCACACGGGATCATAAAAATTGAGATCTTGTAAGCAAAAATGTTTGAGATTTCTTCCCATTAAAAGCACAGCAAACACATAAAACTGGTTATCCCACGTGGAAGTGAAGAAAGATCAAAGCCATTTAATTCGGCTTTGTCTCTTTATATAAAAAAATTGTGAGCTTTCTGATCAGCAGCTTTTATTATCAAAACTTTGATTTGGTGGACCATTGGGCATTGGCTTCACCCAAATCCAAATATATGACCAAACATATACACCATAAAAAAAATCTCATTTTATCTAAAATAAAAAATCACATTTCTTCTCTGCTCCTTTTTGTCAAATGTATGTAATAGAGTGCGGTGGCTAATTGCTTATTTAAGGGCCCAATGTTTGTGAAAATATTCAATGTAAGGCCTTTTCGTTATAAAATGCTCAAATCAGGGTTCAACGTTACAAAATCGGCTCAATTAAGGGCTGCTGTCAATTTAATAAGCTTGTATTTTTTTATTTGAAAAAAGTTTAGGTGAGGGGAGATTGCCCCAGTCTAGGGTCAGGGTATGCCACAAACTTTAAGGAAGGCTTCCATTGATACTTACATATCACCCACCAATGAGGACTATTGGCATAAATCAAACCCAAAACCTTTCAAACAAAAGTGATTCAAAGTCGTTCTAAAAAAAAGTGATTCAAAGTCTTACCAACTCAATTAACCTCAATTGGCATTTCATAAGCTTAATTAAGAGGTCATATTAGGTCCTAATGATGACGAAAAGCCCTTAATTAAGTCTATTTTGTAACATTGGGCCCTGATTTGAGTTTTTCGAATGTAGGTTTTAAATTGAACATTTTCGCGAACGTCGAGCCCTCATTTGAATATTTAGCCGAATCCGGTTAATGGGTACCTATACCTATAGACACTCTTTTACTGATGGCGAATTTATGTGTTATAATTACTTAATCGTCACATTTGAGGAGATATATGAAACCGAAGAAAACCCTCTGGGCATATATATGTATCTTTTTCGAGACATTAAGCAAATTAATGGAATGCTTTTCAAAATGGACGTCTCAACTCTCAAATTGGAAGTACAATTTGTCGTAACAAAGAGAAAAATAGAAAGAAAATTAAATATACGAAAGTAACAACTAACAACATATAAATTCAGTAGCTGTAGTGAATAGTGTTGAATTAGTAATTCAACTATTTAGCAATTATAACATGAAAAAATGATAAAGGGTCGAGAGGAAGAAAGAAACATAAGTGAAAAAATGTCAGACAAAGTCACATGAATCGGAAGGATCTAATTATAACCCAAAGCTTACAGCTAAAAAAGTTGAGCAGGAAAGCTTCGGCTCCATATGGAGTCATCAATATTTCTGAATTCTTCATAATTTCATTGCAATTAAAACATTTTTTTGTGGTCACTGCTAAACTTGAAAAGGAAATGCTTATAATAATTAATGCAACAATTAAGGGTCTTTATTTTATTCTTGAACTTGGCTTGCTGGTTTTGTTATGAAATTCTAATTGTTTGAGGCCAATAGACGAAATTATTGACAAATTCATACACCAAAAAATTTAAATACGAAAATAGTGTCGAGTAACTATTTTGTCGGTAATAGATTAAAAAAAGTTATATAATATAGGGAGGAATAGAGAGAAATATATTGCCAATGCATATATGGATTGGAAAAGAAATTAAAAAATGGGATTTGGGGACCCATTTTCACCGACAAATCTAGGATGCTTATATGGGCAATTTATTTTAATTATCATCAATTAACTTGTTAATATAGCTCTTATTGCATGCTTCTTGTAGGTGATCTTCTACATAGTAAAAGGATTATTAATAATAAGGTCAAAATATTTCTTTTTTGAAGAAAGTTTGATTCCGTATATATGGCTTTTGCTTTTTCACTCTTTGATTCCATTGCTACACCATTTTTTCCTTACAAACAACCGTGAATGATCTTTCTTAAAACTCAAAATTTAATTACTTAATTAAGATTATTTTGAAAATAATAAAAAAAATCATTTTAAAGAACCTATTTTGCAGATTTCTTGGGAAAGGGTACAATACAACCTAGATGAGACGACTATCTTAAAAGAACCTCCCAAGGGTTTAATTTTGTTCTTAGATTATGTGTATCTGGCAAGTTATGCTATAAGGATCCAGCCGTAATATAACAGTATTGTATAAAAAAAAATCACTTTGAATTCCATAGGTGTAAAATAGTTAATAATTAAGGATACATATATGAATTATCATTATCATTACCATCAATCATTTAAAATAATCATTTCATAAAGAAAAGTGATCATAATATAATCATTAATTTTTATCAATATTTCATAATGAAATGATGATGACTAGTACTTCAATTAGTACATAAAACATATATCAGAGTTCTATGTGAATGTTGATGTCAAAAAAATACCGATGATCAGCATCACATAGATCGAGCATCGAGCGAGACCTGCAAGAGAGTAAACCGTTAGAAAGAGGTTCTCCTGTGGTGTTTGAGGGGGGACCTCCTCCGACGATTAAGTCAGTGAGGTCCACTTTCAGTGCTTGTGAGTGTTTGTGTGGAGGGTGATCTCACATAACAGAGCTTAGCTAGAGCATAATAGAACTTAATCAGGTAGATGGTCATATCTTGGTTATTTATATAACTTAGGAATTAGGGTTTTCCTAATGGGTTTTGGGCCAAATCGGCCCAAAATAAAGTATGATTAACAGTGAAGAATTGGGTACAATTGAGATATCTGATCTCATGCTTGTAGCTGAGAATTAATTATATTGGTTGAGAAAAAATATATTATTGCTTAGTTGTGGGCTTGTGGCTTAGAATTTCCATATACAAAGCAAAATGAAGAAAATGCCAAAATATAATAAAAGAGACACAATATATATTGTAAGGAGTAAGGACAACCAAATTATGTGCCAAAGTGGTTAGAGCATCCAAAGGTACTCCAATGAAAGAAAAGTTTTGCTTTTGTTTTTCTTCTTTCTTTTTTTTTTTTTATAAATAAATTTAAATATTATTCAAAGTGCTTATATTGAACTGACACTGAAGAGGAAGAATATATTGATACATAAACATTATGAAACAAAATTCTCAATTGAATATTAACTTTATTGCTAATTAATATTGATCCCACTTTCTAGATGACTTCCATATTAATTATTTTAATTATTATAACTTGGTTTGATATATATATATATATTAGCATATATGTATAGAGGGAGAGAGCAGGTAGACTGTCATGTCTTTATTTGATTCCTCATTAAATCTCATACTTGACCCCTTTTTTCCTAGTATTAAAGCAAAAAAAAAAATACTTTCTTCTAGCTAAATGAATGAATAAATTCTAGATCATTATTTTATAAATAAGAAAACAAATTAAAGCAAGTTGAACATTGATTAATTTAATGCTTAAAAATATATAGTGTGCCATATATTGGCACATGATTGGTAAGGGCCGAATATCTAACAATTATGGTGATTAAATAGCAATGTTTATATTCATTCAAATAAATAATACACTATGTATTCATATTGTGACAAAATATAATTGAGAGGGCCAACTTTTTCCATTTTATTAGAAAATACAAATATGAAGATGAACATTAACTAATAAGCTTGGATACATGATTTTGTCATTAAATTAAAAATTCTTTTTTTTTGGTAGTATTAAATTAAACAATTTTCATAATTCAATTGTAAAGATTTTCCATTTAAGATAGCAATATATCATATTTATTACTTTTTTTTTCAAACAAAATCTTCATTATCCAACAATCACCAAATTAATCCGATAAATGTTGGTATTGGTTACCACCAATAGGGAAAATGAACTTTTCCCCCTTTATACAAAGATTTGCTTGATAAGGAAATTGTAAAATGATTGAACCCTCTCACTCTTTTTCAAGCATGTCTGAATTATTGAAGAAGATGAAGAAGAAAATCAAGAATGCAATGCCTTAGCCGACACTTAAACCTTTCTTTTTTATCTTTTCTTATCTTTAGGGGAAACTTGACAAAGTTGCTTCCAAGAGACAACTTGGAATAAAATAATAAGTTTCATAGACAAAGATTTATAAGACTACTATTCCTGAATGAAGTAAAGTTGGGGTTCAATTATAATAAGCTTTAAGAGAAGGGACTCAAACTCTATCGGGCAATCTATACTTCTGTTTTGGGGTACGAACTCTTTAGATTGCTTCAAATCCTACAGATAGATAGAGATAAGGGTGAGTGTCCTTCAATTAAGAGACTATATAATATTTATATTGCCCTTTGTTACGGACCCCCCCGGCTAGACAAGGGTTGAGGTCAAGTTTCAAGACACGTTACATGCAAATTTGCAAATACAAGACAAGAGTACATTAACGTACAAATAATGGGGGCCAAACAGATCTTTTGATTTACTGTTTTCTTCATTAATTTTTCAATTAATTAAACCAAACTTCATGTTCATGTCCTTCACTTCCCCACTTTCCAAACGGATCTTTGGACTCTTCTGACTTGTGAGTGTATTTTACCTAAAGTACTAAGCTTAATTAAGTACCTAAATCTTGAAACTTTATGTATTTGGCAGAAAAGGGTAAGTTTAATGTAGGGATCAGGACGACTTAAGTACCATTTTCCCCGAATCTGTAGCATTTGGATGTTTTGTCCCTTCAGACTAACGGCATCGTCAAGTCGATGACGTTGCAATGCCACATGGGTCAGGTTGGTCTGACGTGACAATGCCACGTAGCATTTTTGTGTCATGTAGCATTGCCACGTCAGTGTCTTGATGGTGCCGTTAGCCCAAGGGGGCAAAGGGTATTAAGTCGGATCATGACAAATTGATTCTGTCCTTTATGTATATAATCAAATTAAAATTACCAACAAGCGTTGAGTCTATCGAATTTTATTTTGTCAAGGATGAGAATATAAGTTCGATATTCGAAAATGCACTTATTGGGAGTACTTTGGTACTGGGGAAAACAGAAAATGACTGTTCTGAAAGATGGGGTGATGATTTTTTGCCATTTTGGATCGATCTGTTAATTTAATTTTATGATCTTACTTACCTATGTTTAATTCTGAAAATTTATCATTGAAATCATAGAATTTGCTAAATTGGAGTCTGCAAAACTGCTGCTCTCCCTCTAACAAAATGTCACCTGAAGCTGACAGAGATTGTGTAATAATTACTTCTTCACTCCATAGATATCTGAAGTTTCAAGATACCCTGAAAGCAGGTTAAGTAGCCAAGGAGCAAACAGCATGAAAAGCAAATTATTTGCAAGAATGATGAAATCTGTGGGATTTTGCAACATCTGGAATAATGCCCCACACATTCTGCTTCAAGAAATTTAAAAAAAGAAAAAAAAGTTTCCGCCCAACTTCCCAATCCATCTGTCAGCCATGAAAATTCAATTACCAAAAGTTTTATGAAGGGAAAATCTTGCTATTTGATTTCAAGTACCAACTTGACTGAGCAGGGCTTTGATTATATCATGCAGAAAATCTAAGTTTGTTCCCTGTCTATATTCACTTCAAATATTGACCATCAAGTCAGTGGCAAATGGTTCAATTAATATTTCTTCATTATGAACCATGGCATTTAACCATATTCCTAGGTGGTCCAAACAAGAACAAGAAGAGCAAACAAAAGACACCACATGTTCACATCAAAGTGCACCTAATTTTTTTGTGTGTGAATTGAAATTGAGAGGGATTTTTATGTCAGTTTGAGATTGGGTTTACCTTCACATGGCATTGGCAATTTGCACATTCAAATCTTATGCATGATTTGGTCTGATATTGAGAGAGCGATTCAAAGTTCAAACTCCTTCCTTCATGAGTACCAATTGATGCCGACATACACAAGAAAGTCCATTGAGGGACATACACTTCATTTTTTCTGACAAGGTTCGAATAAAAGTGTTTGTTAAAATGTGAATTAGCTTTTCAAAGATTTAAGATTCAAATTAAGAAACTCGAGTTGTTAGCTCAACTGGTGAGTCCACTGCCAATTAAGGGTGGTTGAGTTGGTGAAGTTTTAGACTTCTGCTTATAAGGTTTGGGGTTCGAGTCGTACCAATGGTTCTCGTTGGTGGATGATCTATAAGTATCACTGTAAACCCTCTCTGAGACTCATGCCTTGATCCTGGACAGCCTCTCCTAATCTAAATTTTTTAATATAAAAAAATTGGTGAGTACACCGTGCTTAGAACATGTCTTGGGTTCAAGTCTTACGGAATGTAAGTTAGTTTATTTGCTTTTTTTTTTGCCAGAAATTTATTTGCTTATTTGGTAAATAGGTAATTTATTTAAAATAATTTCTTAATTTGGTTGAATTCTTTCACTTGCAACGAAAAAAAAAACAGCAAAAAGGCTTTAAAAACTAGGAGAAATCTTTGCAATGTTAACATTGAAGCTGACCAACCCAAACTTCTACTTTTGGGCTCAATTTGGGCTAGGCTTAGGCTTTGCCTAATGTTTGAGTAGTTATTATTATATATATATATATCATTTTAGCCTTCTTTACGTGTGAGAATAGGGGTTTGGCTCCACCTTAAGAGCCCAACTATTAATCAGCTAAAACTCAAGCTTTAAGAATCATAAACTTTTTATTTATACAGATAATTGATTTCATGGTCCTACATAATCTAACAAAATTCAATAAAAAGAATTTCAATTGATTAAACACTATCATTCTTTTTGCTATAGTATCATTATTCGAAATCAAGAAGTGGATATTACTATTAAAATAGGTATTATATTAGATTTCCAAACTTTACAGATGGTTTTACACAGTTGTGGCGCTTCCTTGTTGAATAAATAACTCAAAGTTGTTTTCATGAGAAGATTAAAATAAGAATTGGGAAAAAAGAAAGTCTAAACTCAGGATTAATTATACTCCGATTTATGGGTGTAGATGTAATGTCATAGACATTCATCCAAGATATAAGAAAGGAAAAGAATTTCATCACTTGATTTCTAAATAAGAATTTCAATAAAGAGCTTTTTGATGATCTGTTCTTATAAAGCAGAGAGCAAGTTGAATAAAAAGATGATAGAGGGAAGAAAACGGCGTGAAAAATAGTCAATAACCAAGGGAAGGCAATGTTATATCCATCTTTTAATCTTAGCCGTTTAAAGATTATTTTAACGGGTGTCACCTATCCATGACTATATTAAAAATCATTGCATATAAGGTGTATTGGAGGGGAGTCGAACCCTGAGAATAGAGGTACCCATCAGCCATCATCAATTAGCTTTCACGTGCCACCAACACCTTTAAACTAAAAAATAATTAAAATAATTGAAATTAATTATGAATCAAAACATCAATTACTAATGTAATAGAATTAAACTGAAGCAACTTTAAATTAAATATTAAATATATATGAAACTAATTATAAAAATTAACGCATCCCACAATTGAAACGTAACAAACTACAAAAATATAACTTCTTTCTTTTTTTTCACCAAGTATAACTTCTTTCTATATAACATTTTTTTTATATGTTTCATTTTGTCTGTCCTTTGTTACCAAAAACGCGTTTTTAATCAAAAACTGTGATGGTTAAGTACACGATTTTGGCTAAAAATTTGCAAAAATTGACACGAAACATTTCTCCTCAATTTTCGGCCACAATACTCATAAAAAATATATAACTCAACGCCAAAAAGATTGAAGGGCTTCTCACGCTTCTAATATTGTTTTTTCTATTTTTTCCGAGTTAATTTCTAATTAAATTGAAACTGGATTGAAATGCTCGTAAAAAAAAATCCTTAAATCCAATCTGGCTGACATTTCGTTAGATAAATTAGATATTTCAATGAGTCTTGATGCCAAAAATCATGCAAAACTTAGCCAGGGCCCCGGAACGCGTTTTTAGCCAAAAACCGTGATAAATACACGATTTCGGCAAAAATTTTGCAAAAAATAACCCGAAAGAGTTTTCCTCAATTTTTGACAAAGATACTCATAAAAAATATATACTTCAACACCAAAAAGATTGAAAGGCTATTCACGCTTCTAATATTGGTTTTCCTATTTTTCCGAATTAATTTCTAATTAAATCGAAACATGACTCAAATGCTTGTAAAAATAAATCCTTCAATCCTATGTGGGTAAGATTTGGTTAAATAGATATAGATATTTCAATAAGACTTGGCGCCAAAAATCGTGCAAAACAGAGCTGGGGCTCCGGAACGCGTTTTTAGTCAAAAACCGTGACGGTTAGTACACGATTTCCACTAAAATTTTGCAAAAATTGACCCAAAAATTTTCTTCTCAATTTTGGGCCACAATACTAATAAAAAATATATAACTCAACGCAAAAAAATTGAAGGGCTTCTCACGCTTCTTATATCAATTTCCAATTTTTTTCAGAATTAATTTCTATTTAAATCGATACCGGATTCATATGATCGTAAAAACAAATCCTTAAATCCAATGTGGCTGAGATTTCGTTAGACGAATATAGATATTTCAATGAGTCTTTGTGCCAAAATTCACGCAAAACTAAGCCAGGGCCCCGGAACGCGTTTTTAGCCGAAACAAGATTTAGATACTCATAAAAACAAATCCTTAAATCCAATGTGGATGATATTTGGTTAGATGTTTATAGATATTTCAAGGAGTCTTGATGCCAAAAATCATGCAAAACTGAGTCTGGGCCTCAGAACGTGTTTTTAGCCAAAAACCTTGATGCTTAGTACACAATTTCGGCTAAAATTTTGCAAAAATTTACCCTAAAGAATTTTCCTAAACTTTTGGCCACGATACTCACAAAAAGTATATAATTCACCGGCAAAAAGATTAAAAGGCTTTTCACGCTTCTAATATCGGTTTTCCTATTTTTTCAAATTAATTTCTAATTAAATCGAAACATGATTCAGATACTCGTAAAAACAAATCCTTAAATCCAATGTGGATGAGATTTGGTTAGATGGATATAGATATTTCAATGAGACTTGGCGCCAAAAATCATGCAAAACAAAGTCGGGGCCCCGGAATGCGTTTTTCGTCTAGAACGCGTTTTGGCACGAAACATTTCTCCTCAATTTTTGGCCACAATACTCATAAAAAATATATAACTCAACGCAAAAAAGATTGAAGGGCTTCTCACGCTTCTAATATTATTTTTCCTATTTTTTCTTAATTAATTTCTAATTAAATCGAAACCGGATCGATATGCTCGTAAAAATAAATCCTTAAATCCAATGTGGCTGAGATTCCGTTAGATGAATATAGATATTTCAATGAGTCTTGGCACCAAAAATCATGCAAAACTGAGTTGGGGCCCCAGAATGCGTTTTTACCAAAAAACCGTGATGGTTAGTACACGATTTCGGTTAAAATTTTGCAAAAATTGACCCGAAAGAGTTATTCTCAAATTTTGGCCACGATACTCATAAAAATATATATAAT